>BJBW01017131.1:2146-25221 GCA_004320125.1 Scolopax mira
CAAGGCCAGGCTGGATGGGGCTTGGAGCAACCTGGTCTGATGGGAGGTGTCCCTGCCCAGGGCAGGGGGTTGGAACTGGATGATCTTTAAGGTCCCTTCCATGGGGACCCCGAAATAAGGGAAGTGCTGCTGTGCAGGGAGGGCTGTAATGAGGAGGTGCTTATGCAGCACGTAGGTCGGATAAGCAGAAATGCAGTAGCCACAAAGTTCAGGTGTCCCAGGGCAGGGCAGTGGTCAGTGCGGCTAATTACTGCCACAAATTGGAGCCAAAGAGCCTAGATCCTTCTGCCTGAAGCACCAACTCGCTTTTTTGGGCAAAAAAACTTCTTGAGGGACCTTCAGCCTGCCCTTTCTCCTTTCTTGGTGGGTGTCTGGGGAGGGGACGCAGGCTTATCACGCCGTGCCTGCTAACGAGGGGTTTCAGTCCACAACCCCAGCAACATTTCAAATGACTCCCTAAATGCACATTCTTCCCAACCCTGCTTGACTCGTGACACTGCCCATGAAGAGTTGGCTGCTGGAGTGACTGTGCTGAGGTTCGTTCCTGTTCCCTGTTCATGAGCTCTGTCTTTCCAGCAGGGGCTCGTGCACTTGTGATTATCCAGAATTTATATGCTACCTGGCAGCTGCATCGTCTGTTTGCCTGACAGCACTCAGTTTAATTTCCAAGAAGCTAGAAATGAAGTTTCAAGCTACACTGTTACCTAACGAATGGAAATGAAGCCACAGGTTGGCTTTTCCCTCATTTGTGTTAAATAAAACAGGCCAGCATTCCTTTTTTTTGCCTTTTGTCTTCAGGCGATCACACCTCATCCCCTTTCACCGAAAGCCCTCGGTTTCTATTAATTGCTCCTCAGTTTAGCTGCTGCCCACAAAGGGTTGGGCCACGCTCAACGTCCTTCCAGCCCATGGAGCCATACTCCTCCCCTTCAGCCAGGGCACAGGGAACACTGTGCATGGCAGCCTTCCCCAAAAAACCTCTTTACCCCCCCCAAAAAAAGGCAGCGAGTGCTGGGAACACAAAGGCAGGTCTCCTTATGGCAGCGCAAAGCCCTGGCCCGTTTATTTCCTATGTGCTCTCCACATATTTTACAGGAGACCATTCGATACGTTAAAACGCTTCAAGGGCCTATAAAATAAAGCAGTTATTGTTGCAGCAAGTCGTGCTCTTTACTTTTCGACATGCCAAGATCGGGAAAGCAACCCGCGTGCCAAAAAGACTGAAAATTTTGCTGTATGTTGCTAAATACCGTACTTAAAAGATTTTTTTTTTGTGTGTGTGTGTGGTATGAAATAACGTGGATTTTGGCAGCCTTTTCCCAGGCACCCTGGAACACAGCAGAGCGGACATAGCAGAGCATATGCACACAGATTTTCCTTACAATGGCTACAGCGCTGCCAGTGCATTCCTGGAACGTGGAAATTCATGGAAGCCGGCGATGAAGAAAAGCTTGCTGTGCCTAATGGATGGGGAAAGCTATCCAAAAGCTCATCCCTACCTAAAAAAAATAACCCCAAAGAAGCTGCCAGGGTGAGTGTCAGCCTGGTTTGGTAGCTTCAAAGTTCTCTATCTAAGCCATACGTGGCTTTGTGTCACACCTGGACATAAAACCCAAGCTCTACGTGAAGGGTTCCAGTTCATCACCTCTTTTTCCCCATTCCACCTTTGGCCCTTCGCCCCCACAGCCTGCACCAGAAACCTGTGCAGAACTGAAGTCATTGGGATGCAAATTAAATGAGAGAACATCCCCATTTCTAGCCACAGATGCGTTCCCCGAGACAAGAATCTTTTTCATTGCTTAAAGACAGGGATCATGCAAACCCTCTGGAGATGTCAGCCCAACCTCTGAGAGCTCCCCAGTTCTGTACCTCAAACTCTGAGCCACAGGCACAGATTCCATGCTGGTATCCAGTCTTTGAAGACCCCTGGTTATTACACTGAAGGTGTGGGGCCATCTGCTCACACTGCTAATTATCACACCTTTTATTTGCTTTCCCAAGGCTCACCCCCCCCAAAGGTGGGACATATCCTTAACTCAGGTATAACCAGCTGTCCTGGAGAGCAACATCAGGATTAAAAACCCAAATATCTAAAAGCTCCTTTTTTAAAACTCTTTTGAAAAATAGAAATTAAAAACAGCCAAGTCTTCTGTTGCTACAGATGTCAAATACCCCAAATCCTATGATACCATCGAGGCAGTTGGCCCTTCCTGGTTTTCAGAAATGGTGCTGCAACGTTGGTTTTGAAACCGAGAGGGTGAGCCCATAATGCAAACAGTTACTTCAACCTGATGCTCTCGATAACCATTTGAAGAAATATTCTCCTGACAGGACAGAAAGCCTGTAATTACAACCTTCATTTTTGCTGCCCCATCTGGAAGAGCAGCTGCCATAGTTCTCTTAGTGTTTCTGATTGAACTCAACGGCTCTTCAAAAAATTGTAGCTCCCAGAAACCCTCTGTTTTAGACCACAGAATTATACTGAAGTTCAAGAACAGAATATTAATTCCATATCTCCTATGCCTTCCAAAAAAAATTAACATTTAAAAAAATGTCTCCAGACAGCAATGCAGTTGACTATTTCTGCTCCTTAAGGACCATTAAACAAACATCCTTTCTTATAAATAACAAGTTGGTCACCAAGAGGGAAGTCGAGGAGTAAGGAAACATTATCCTGCCCTCTGAATTTTCTGTGTTCTTTCAGTTGTCTCAGGATTCTCCTGTCTGGTACTTCTTACTTTTTCATTTATATAAACAGGACTATAGAAGTATTTACTTCAAGCAAATATTGTGATGCTGAAAGGGCAAAGGCTTTTTGTCCTGAGAACCTGTAGGACTCCAGCCAAGCCCTGTGTGTAGAAACTCCCCTAGATCTGACATCTCAAATCAGTATTTATTTAATCAATTTTTGTTCTCCTCTTTCAGACATTTCATCCTGACAGTTCACTCCCCTGATACACCCCAAAAAACCCAGGGTAAAACGCTCCAAGCTCTTTCAGTAGTACAAGCCCCACAACAAATTCAATGGTCTCTCCCAGTAAATGCCTCACAGGAGAACCCCTAAATGGCAACAGCAGGAATTGGGAATGGGATGTCTGATCTGCACCAAACACAGATGTTGGTGGAGATGCTGTTTTTTAGGGTTTCTGCACTAAAAGCCATCCTCCATCTTCCTGGATGGATAATCCAAGACCTTGGGCAAAAATGAGGTAGGATGGAAGAAGAGACTGGTTCTCAGCCTGTCCCCACCACTAAGAAGCCTCCCTTGTAGAAAACTTATTCATACAGAAGGAAATCGTTACAAAAATAAATACCATAGTTTTCCAGAACATTTGAAAAACAACAATATGATTGCAAGAGAAAACAGGGAATTTTGATCATTGCTTCCAAATGCCTTGCTAAAAATACTAATTGAAAGTGGTTGATCATACAACTTGCATGACACAGATACATGATTTCTGATGCTAAGATGTCTGTGTATCTCTACATCTCAATATAGAATTGATTAAAAGAAAATCCATGACAGTCATGACTTTATTTTCATTCCATGATTAAATATGTATCATGCCTTCATTAGCAAGAATTACAGATGGGAATAATGCAGATGCCCTAAACACATCCTGCCAGAGCACTTGCCAATTAAAATTTGCTTGTATTAACTCTACTTGATGCCAAATTGGCTATGTCTGAATTACTACTTCCATTCCATAGCCCCCCTGTTGGCTGCTGGGAGCCAGGTGACATGACCCAAATGACAACAAGACACTCACTCAAGTTTTGGCACTTTGGAACTCAAATCTGACCATATATGCAAAGAGCTATTCACTGTGACTAAACTTTCTCACCACTGCTGATAGAGCGTTCTTCCAACAGAACCAGTATATCCCATTTTATAAAGAGAATTGAGTAATTTAGGGTTCCTGCCTAGGAGACATCACCAAGTGGATCACAGAGGGACAACTCACCACTGTGCAAATAATGCCTTATTTCCTATCCTGGGAAAGGACTAGAAGTATTTGTTGAGCCTTAAAGATCTCCTGAACCCTGGGAACTAGGAGAAGCCTGGAAACCAGAAGCAATTCCCTGATAAGCAAACATGACCTTGCCCATAAAACAAAACCCAATTGCCTGATAGGGCTCCCTTGATGTTTGAAAGAACAAGTTTATTGTCACTCATTTGTCCAGGCATAAAGAAATCTCATTTTCCTACCTTTCAAGGAATAGTAGTATTCCGCAAATATAAAGCGACAGAAAAAATAATGGCAAAGAAATTAAGAAAAACCCACTCAGAAGTTTAATTAAAAAAAAAATATTTATTTATGCTATATAATTATGCTTTGAATTCTTATTCTTTCTAGC
This sequence comes from Scolopax mira, assembly GCA_004320125.1. Classification (NCBI taxonomy): domain Eukaryota; kingdom Metazoa; phylum Chordata; class Aves; order Charadriiformes; family Scolopacidae; genus Scolopax; species Scolopax mira. The sequence goes on from BJBW01017131.1 coordinate 6,506, forward strand.
CATTTCCCTCCTTAACAGCTACATTGATATAAAAAAAATCCAGCACTTAGATTGAAAAAGCTTGTTCCCTATTACACAGCACAACAGAGAGATGAGATTTTAGCTTTGTAGAATACCTTTACCTCTATTGCTCACCAATTACCAATACAAAAATTAAATACCAGATAATATTTGTGTTCCAAACACAAATACTAGTCATATTTCTCTCTCTCACATACTTGCAGCTTCCCTAAAACAAGTAAGGTTGCAGCAAGGACAAAATTTACGGGCAAGTTATGCAAAGCTGAACTGTTTCTAGGGCAATGTTTTATAGTCCCTTAGAGTTCTATACACAGTATTTTACTGTGCACTCAAAGAGCATTTATTTACACACGTGTCTGAGGTTTTCTGTCAGGTTTAAAGTTCAGACTTTTCTCAACTAATCTAATTTGCCCAAGATGGATGGCCTCAATTTTTTCCTTTGGAAAACCAATGCTGTTACACTGTTTCCAATTCTTCCTCCAAAGCAAAACTTGGGTGTTGGCAGCTCCTCCAGAATTTCAAATCCTGCCAGACAGAAATTAAAATGCTTTTATTAGAAGGAAGTTGTTTTATTCTCCTCTTGGATAACCCTTTGCAAACCATTCTTTATTTGTATGGAAAACTTGCAAGTCGGTTATTCTGTAAGTTTGTAGGACTGTATTGTTACACTGCACCGATGCTTTATACAGCTGAAACCCTTCCATGGATAATAAAAATCTTAGCTGGCTGACTCACACAAATTAATGGCAGAAAAGATGATAACTTGCCAGTAATTTTAGTTCTCCAGAAGGGGTGGTTGTTTTAGATCCACGCTGAGTTTCAAGCCTCAGGCATGAGATTCAAGAGCTGACCCGTATGTAAAAAACACCTTTTCCAGTGGTGCAGAAAGGTCACTGAGAAGGTGACACAGAACGTCACAGACTTCCCAGTTCCCCTAAATATGGGTAACAATGTTACCCTAATTTCAAAGCAATCAAGATGGGTGAACTGGACCTGGTAATAAAGGACCAAAAGAGAAAAAGCATAACCCGGGACAGACCCCCCCTCCTTTCCCAGGGTAACTAGACTGAAATCCTTGTCCCCAAACTCTAACAAAACCTGTCCTCCCTTGCCTCGATGACACTGGCAAACACAGAAACTCTAAATCCCAAGGAAAACAGGGAGAAGATAGACTGAAGCATTTACTAGTCGCTTTACCTTGACTAATCCTGATATGAGAAAGTCAAGATACTAACACAGACCAAAATTTACTCATCACATCCCCAGACAACCCTAAATTAGCAGATGGCTCTGCTCAACTGCTTACCTTCCCTGAACTCGTTCAGCAGCTCCTCCTTGGTCCAGTTGCAAGATGTTATGAGGAAAAAGCCCCCTGGTTTCAATGTGCTGCAGAGAGATCTCACGTACTGCTTCCTCTTCCCCACCGCGTTCTCGGGATTGAGGCTTATGGCATCAAAAGTCCCCTTGTCAATACAAATCTCAAATCCTGACAGCTCAGCTGATGGAGCCAGGAAGTCTTCTACCTAAACCAGAAGTCTACAACTGTGAAAGCAACCCAGGAGCTCCTGAATCTTTAATGCAAAGCAATACTTTATAAATAAAAAGGCTCAACCCTGGCAATAGCTGTGCTTAGGAAAGGGTAACTCACAGGATTTTCACACTTCAGCTTCCTTCTTATTTATGTATTATGTGATGATCTATTTGCTGTAAAGCCTGCATATACACCTAAGCAGCTAAGGATCAAACTAACACACTTGAAGTTCATTCTTTAAATCTCTATTTGTACTGTGACCCCTGGTTTTAAGGTGCTGGGTGGTAGGGGCTCTATAAATACAGAACAGACGGTGTCTGCCACGAAATTACAATTGACACACAGGAACAGAGACCTCGTGCAGCTCCAAAGCTGGAGGAGAAAACAGCAGAGCAGAGAAAGAGCTCAGAAGGAAAGGCAGTCCCAGAAACACAGGATGGCTGAGGTTGAAAGGGACCTCTGGGGGTCATCTGGTCCCACCCCCGGCTCCAGAAGGGCCTCCCAAAAACTTCCTGCTGCACAGCTGCTGGCAGGGATTCTATCACTTAAGGATTCCATCCCCTATCTCAAATCTGAAATTCAGAATGTAGCAGCCAAAATACAGAGCTTGCCAAACAGTGAACCACTATTCTGCTCCCTGTTACAAGCAGGGAAACATTTTTATCCCTAATGACTGTTATCAACAGGAAAAAAAAAATAGACCAAAAATCTTCTTGTAAAGACAGATTTATTTGGTTAGAGTTCTCTCACAAATGAATGTCAAAAGACATCATTAATAGAGCACACTGAGCACATCTGAGTATCAATTAGGTCATTTAATCTTGGGTTCAGCTGCTTTCTATTTCCTCAATAAACTTTCTCTCAAAACTTACCTTGAATTTAATGTTAGACATCCCTTCTTTCTCTCTTACTTTTTCTGAAAGTTGTATTGCAGAAGGGGAGTAATCAATCCCAGTGAGATCAGTGTAGCCAGACTTTGCCTAGACAGAAGCAGAGAATCTTAATCAGCATGCTAGCAGGTTTTTTTATCCAACAAATGTATTTCCTATCTATAATCCATCTCATGCTCTCCTCCTCTTAATGACAGGAAAAAAAAAAAGCCAACTTTTTACTCACTTTTATTCCTGTTCTGTTACAAGAGCTAAACAGCTGGGGGAATGAGCTGAAGTAACTCCATTCTGCCTAATACCTCATCAAAAGAGCTGTTGACTAAAAGCTGGTTTATGTCAACAAGTGGAAAACTGAGTAGAACTGTGAAAAGTAATACCCTGGAGAGGAATAAGCTTTCTTATCTGTACCAAATGTAACCTAGAAACCAGTAAATTTTCAGTGATGAGAACATGTGCCAGTGCCAGATGCTTCAAAATAAGAAGAAAACCTCTCTGACGCTTACACAACATTTGAGATTGAGCAATTATTTGGTTTATAACCCAAATGGTAAGAGCCAAAATATGTAATACATTTTATTAGTACAGAAATCCACTGCAAAGCCTTACATTTTTCCAATTATTCACGGTGGTGTCCGATTGAATGCAATTATTTGCATGCTACAAGGTCTTTGTATCAGCCATTTTCAGGTCGGTTGTGCACCATGGAAAAAAAGCAGACAGAGGCTTTCTATTAATCTCACTTTGGAGCAGATAAGGATAAACCATTTCAGCAAAGTGAGAGCCTAGAAAGCCTTTTGCAAAGCAGGTGGCCACTTTGCATCGCCTGGAGCTGGGCACCTGGGAGGGGACGGTGACATTTTCCCTCTGAGGCAGAAGCTGAAGCACCAGATCTGGGCATGGTGTGTGTCACTTGGTCTGACCAGATCCAAACCCAACAGGAAGAGCTACGATCTTATGGCCAGCTGCAGGCAGAGAGAGGGAGGAGGCCTGGGTTTGTTTTGAACAATACGTGGATTTTTAACTAGCATTAAGCAATCAGCTGCAAATCTACTTCTTGCAAAGGCTGATACCTCCACAGTGAGGAAAATCAGGAGAATTTTTGAAGACAGTCCTTCCAGCAGCCCTTCAGCCCACGTGAGCTCAACACCAACCAGCTGTTCTTAATTGAGGACTAATTTCAGCTAAACACAAAGACCATGTTGTTTGCGTTTGATGAAGAACAGCATATTGCTCAGGCTTCTGCCCACATCCCTCCCCAGAGCAAACCAAGCTTCCTGAGATGCCTGTGCTGAAGACTTGGGGGTGGAAAAGCAGTTCCCACAACAGCTCCTCTGTTTGGAAAAGAAGAGCTTGAGTCACTTCAGGGAGTTCCCGTTCACTCCTATCGTCTCTGGAGCAGAAAAGGAAAGTTTAAGGATAAGCAACATTAAATGCTGCTAAATCTGTAGGGCCTGACTATGTATGGACAGGAAAGAATCATTCACTCAAGTGCCAAACGTGACCACGCTGCGTCCTGCAACTGGACCCCTGTCCTGAAGGTGGTATTTATAAGCTGCTGCTTCTTGGAAAAGCAGACTAAATAGCAGAAAGGTGTTTGCAACTCAATCAACACTGCCCCATTTTTGGGCTTGTGGTGCTGTCAGGTAGACACCTGCGCTTGGGTGGTGAATACACTACACTTCAGAGAAATTTTTCAATACCATTGGCTTCCACAATACTCGGGGGGGGGGGAAAAAGGAGAAAAAAAAAAAAAAAGAGAAGGTCAGAGCTCCCTCCATGTGGCAGCAACATTTTCTTAGAAGAGCAGAAATATTTGGAAGGCAGAAGAATGAGGTCATCAATGCAGCCTACCAGCCTCATGAAGTTAGTAGGGGTAGGACCATGCTCTACAGCACATAAAACCAGCAAGGGGTCCCACTTCTGCATCCGAGATCCTCAAAGCAGGCAGAAAGAAGAGAGGAAGACTCCAGCAGCGTTTCTCTTGGAGCTTACAGATGGGCAGACCCCTGCTGTGGGCGTGGAGAAGACATTTAGCAGCAAAAGCTGGATGTTTTGCCTCTAGCTATTCCCCAACAAACTGTACACTACGGCACCTCTTCTTGTTCTGATGATGGTCTGTTACACACCCTCATGTAGCCACCTTTCAGAGAGGTGCTATTAATGTCCTACATGACTAAAGTCTTTCTACTTTTTTTCAGCATTGCCATTTCTATCACATTATCGAGCCCAACTCCAGCAGCAGAACTGTTCCACAGCAGTTGATGTGCTTGCCAAAAGATTCCTAACCTTATTTTCAAAGTCTAGCGAGCGAGACCCTGAATTATTTAGGAACAATAAACAAAGTAATTTTTGAAATCAATTTTCAAATGGGAATCAGACTGAAAATTCCCTATTAAAGCAAGCACAGTATGTTGTGTGCTCAGTGTAAGGGGGAAAGGTGCTCTTATGTCAGTTTAATAGTTTTTAAAAGCTATCAGGCTGTTGTTTTCCCATTACAGAATGAAAATCCATTTCAGATTTGTAAGTGGTGAGCCAGTATAAGGCCAGTAAGCCAGTATAAAATGGAAGTCTTATTAATAAGGTTTTTTCCATCAGATGTTTCAACAATGAAAAAGCTAGCATTGCATTTAACAATCATCATTATTAGGCTTCAAAATTAATTTATCTTAATGAGATGAGCAATTTCTACTTTTGATGGCACGGCTCTCCTGCAGCGTAGCTTCCAATCCCCATAAAGGTTTAAACACCTCTAAAATCAAAGTCCATCTTAAAAAAAATTCCATTATAAGCCTGACTTTGACTTCCATCCCCTTCAACTTCTGCAGTAACTAATGGAACCAGTGGAAAACGTAGAACAACAGAAACTGCTACAATATGAAGCTCCTTTCCTTATCAACTCTCCTGTATTCAATCAAAACCAGGGGAAAAATACCCCTATTCCTAAACACCTTGTATCACTGTCTAACAGCACCACTGTAACAGTTCAGAACACATCTGGTAAGGGGTTTTCACCCTGACAGAAATGGGTACTTCTTAAAAAGAAGTGTTAACAACTTTTTAAGCAATTTACAGAAAACACTTGGTTAAAACCACTTTTTACATTGATAATGCGTATTATTATCAGAACTAAGTATGGAGAAAGAGTTCAGTTTTGTATACAAGAGTACTTAGTGTATTACTCCATTTCTTTATCTGTCTTTTAAGCATTTTTAAATACAGGGAAACAGAAAGGCAAAGTCAAAATAAGGGATATTCAGGCTGACTGATTTCAAGAAATACCGTAAATTTCAAAATCTGAAATACTGACAATCTGGAAGTTTGAACATGTCCAGGAAAAAAGTAGGTATTTCCATTTGGTAGGACAACACACACACCCACCATTGCTAGGTCACTAGCACTGCTGGTGCAAGGAGTGACATACTCAAGTCCCACAGGCTGCCTGGTGGCCACTTGTCATTATGTCTTGTCTTTGTGACAAGGGAGTCTTTAAGATCGAGTTAATTTCACTTATACTTCTAAACCAAATGGAAATATAAAATCTGATGCACAGTAACCAGTGTTCCCTTGCTAGCAAAAAACCACAATTGAGGCATTGATTCTACACCAAAAGCACAAACTTTGCAATATACCAACCAATTCAATCAGTAAAACACCGTTTCCAGTCCCGATGTCAAGCACAGAGCTGTCAAGGGGAATCTGTTGTTTTTCCAACCATCTGATGATGCGAACCATGCTTTCTTCTCCAAACCTACAAAAAACGAGGGCTCAGGTAAACAAGAGAACAAAAACATACAAAAGGCACAGCAAATTAATTTAATCGGTCCCTCCCTCCAGCTTTTGCAAAGTGTCTCTCATTGAAGCACTTTGGTAACAACTGAGATAGTTCATATTCCATGTTTGCTTTTAAATTAAAATTACATGGCCTTAAAAATCCACCGAAACACCAACTCTGGGAGATGAAGCCCTTCATATATTAAAAAAGGCAGCAGCACTTACACAGTTAAACCTGAGGTCAGGGATAAAAAGTACCTTTGTTAGTAACACCCACCAGCACACTTTCTGTGCAAGGACAGTTGTCCGAGCACAACTTAGAAATCTGCATTGCAAAATTGGGCAAGAGAAGAACTGATGGCTTCAAGATCAAAATTCACCAACGTTTTCCAATACCCAGAACTATACAATGACCCACCAAATTTCTGGCTGTATTTTTGCAGTATCTACTTTAAAAACGAAATAAGAGAAACATTCTGGAGGAGTTATTTTATTTACCAAATTTCCCCCGCATCTCCAATGTCTTCAAAAGTCTGTAGTTCTCTTTCATATGCAGCATCCCAGCTGGAGTCAGGGCAAAAGGAGAGAATATTGCAATTAATATTGTAGAAGATTCAGATTAAAGAGCAAGGGGAAGAAAGGGTGAGGAAGGCGGTATCTATGTAGCAGTGCCATGGTATCACAGAATGGTTTATGTTAGAAGGGTCACTAAACACCATCCAGTGCCACCCCCTGCCCTGGGCAGGGACCTCCCACCAGACCAGGTTGCTCTAAGCCCCCTCCAGCCTGGCCTTGAACCCCTCCAGGGATGGGGCAGCCACAGCTTCTCTGGGCAACCCGGGCCAGGCTCTCACCACCCTCAGAGGGAAAAATTTCTTCTTGAGATCTGATCTAAATCTACCGTCTGGAAGACATTACCTCTCAACCTATCACTACGCACTCTTTTAAAAAGCCCCTCCCCATCTCTTCTGGAGCCCCTTTAGGGACTGGAAGGGGCTCTAAGGTCTCCCCGAAGCCTTCTCTTCTCCAGGCTGAACCCCCCCAACTCTCTCAGCCTGTCCTCACAGCAGAGGGGTTCCAGCTCTCGCAGCATCTTCATGGCCTCCTCTGGACCCACTCCAACAGGTCCATGTCCTTCTGATGCTGGTGGCCCCAGAGCTGGGGTAAAAAGTCCCCCTCCAGCTTTCTTGTGGCTCCCCCTTGAGACACTTGAAAGATCAAGTATTACCTAAATAGATAAATTGCTCGGGCACACATTGCCCGCCAGACACCGAGCTGGCCATGCCCAGAGCAGGAAGGCCATGTGTGACCAGACGAGGGGCCACAGCACAGGCCTCCTGCTGCTCGGGCCGCCGCCCCGAGCCCGCTACGCCGCGTCCCATCACCCCCAACCCCCTCCGCCCCCACTCACTGCTCTCTGGTGCCCAGCACCGAGGGGCTGAAGGACTCCTCCCGACATCCCGGGCTCGGCCCTGCGGGGCGCCCGACCCGCTCCCCCGCCACCGCCATGGCCGGAAGCACCTGGGCACCATAGAGAGCAGCTGGGAGAGCGCCCGCAGCCGCCACTCTGCCCCTTGGAGGACTCACACTCGCTGCCCTGGCGGGGATGGAGGAAGCTCGGCTCGCTGCGAGATGGAACTACAATTCCCAGAAGCCTCCCGCACCGCTACCGGAAGTTGTCGGGCCGCGAGCGCCCGCGGGGGCTTGTGGGAGCGGCGGCGGCGGCGGTGGTCTCCATCATGGCGGCTTCCATCTCGGGCTACACGTTCAGTTCCGTCTGCTACTACAGCGCCAACAGCAGCGCCGACCACGTAGGTGCCCGCGGCCGCCGCCGCCTCCCGCCACTCTCAGGCGGGGCCTCCCTCGGGCTGTGGGGCTCCCCTCCTTCCCCAAGCAGTCGCTGGGCCGGGCCCGGCCAACGCCGGGCGGGCCCGGGCCGGGGGCAGCCGTCCCGCTCGACTCCTGCCGGCGATGTGGAGGTGGCCCTCGCCTGTGGAGGTGGCTATGGGGTGCCACCCGGTCCTGGCTACCAGCGTGGGGTTGGCTTGCAGACCTGCCGGGTCCTGCTTTTGGCGGGGCCGCCGACCGCCCTGCGCCTCCGGGGCACCGTGGGGCTGGACGCGGGGGCTGCCCTGGCGTGAGGGGAACCGGCTGCAGGCAGCAAACGCCTGTGGTAAAGCTTTGCTGGCACATTGCAGTAGGTTTCGCGTTCCAGCCCCGGTAACTAACCCCGGTTGCGGTGCAGAACCGGGGTGTTTCCAAATATCGCTGTTCTGTTGGCAAACTTCTAGTCCGAGCTTGCTCCCTTATCCGTTCACCAGGAAACGGTGCATTTAGGCCAAAAGCACCCGATTCCTGCTTATTCTCTTTCCTTGTTTGGGGCGGGGATGGAGACTAAAAGCTGATTTAAAGTTACCTCGTGGGTTTAATGATCTCGGGTTTTCTTCAGGGTCCGGCTCAGTCTCCATATGTAAATTTGAATAAGCCTCTGCAGGCGTAAACTCAGCTCCCCGTTAGCTTTGGAGGAGCAGGGCAGGGTCGGTGGGGTGCACCGTGCTCAGGCCTCCTCCTCATCCATGTCCTGTGTAGCTGGGACTGCTTCTTTATGTAATCTGGCTCAACCTCGATTAAGTTGTGTGCTACCTACGTAAGCTTTCAGTAGAATGTTATTTTTTGGACAAACTGTTCCTATAGTGTTGTGAAAGAATGTTGGTAAATCAGGAAATCAGTCTCGGTAAACCTAAGGACAGGTTGTACCTACTGTGACTCAGATATGTATTTAAAACTAAATCTTCACTTTAATTATTCCCTTTAATGCTAAGAAAGTTACAGTAAGTAACTGTACATAGTAGGGTTGGGTTTTTTTCCTATTTTTAGTCTTTCTTCTTTTCTCCACCCTTGCAATTGTAGGAAGGATTTCTGCTAGGAGAGGTGAGACAAGAAGAGACTTTTAGCATTAGCGATTCACAGATCAGCAACACTGAATTTCTACAAGTGATTGGTAAGTAATAGAATTTAGAAAAATTCTGAAAGAAGCACTGTTGCTTTTTTTCAACTTTCAATACAACAGTTCAGTAAGAATTCCTTTATTTGTGAGACTAGCACAAGATGTTCTGGTCTCTCAAACAGTATTTGCTGCAATATTTGTGTTTGTGGTTGAGGTATGAGGAAAGGAAACGGTGTTTTGCTAGATATGGGGGTTTCATGCATCTCCTTTTGCGAGGTAAAGGTCGTGTGTTGAAGGCAGTTATCTGCATTTTGTGATGAAGAAATGATTAGTTTGAGTTTTGGCCTTGCAGGGAGTTTCCTGCTTGATATGGCTTTCCAAATACAGACATGCTCAAAATTAAATACATGTATTACTTGATTGTACTAATACTGAAAGGGGTTAAATTTAAATTTCCAGTGAGGAGTTTGGATCAATGGCTGGTAGTCGATGACATCATAAACTGTCACAGCAAGATTGACCAGGGAATATTTGTCAAACACTTTATTGATAAGTACATGTACTTACTGTACAGCTGATTTGTTGTTGTGAAAAGTAGATCAAAGATCTTGCTGTTAAGTGCTGTTGGTTGAAATAGATATTTTTATGCACAAGTGAGATGCCATTATGTGGGTTTAGCTCTATGGTTTATAGAAAATAGGAAATCTCTGAAACTAAATGCCTTTTTTTTTTTTAATACATATATATATGACCCCAGTATTAAAATGCATATAAACCTTCTTTAAAAACCCAAATGTGTACAAACCTGGCTTTGTGGATCTTTGGATCGACTCTCAAATGTTATTTCCAGTAGAGAACTAAAGGTCTCTAAAAGTAGGTACGATGTTATGTTACATCTCCAGACTGGATTTTGTGTGTGTATATAATCAGTAGCAAGTTATTATAGAAAGGAAGGCAGCTCATGACTATGTTTGGACATAACTAGGCGTGATTATTCAGGGGTAACTGATCTTAGTTATTGTTGACAGTGTAACACAGTAACATCAACAGCTGCAGCCTCAGCGTGGTTTCATAAACCAAGTGTTTGTGGTGTTAAAAATTATTTCCTTTTTAGATAACTCTTGTCATGTTCCTGATAACAGTTATTTTCTGCGAAATTGCACACACACACCCTTACCCCTAATCCTCTCCAGATCATCTAGGTATTTTTTATTTACCAAATTTTTACTTCAGTATTTATTCATCAGCATTAACTCTTGAACTTTCAGTTCAGTTTATGGTCTGAGATGGTCAGTTTTGTGGCACTGTTGTCACATCTGAGTTTTAACTTGCTTTTGTGTCTGCTGTAGCAAAGCTTAGTGGTGTTATTTGGGTATATAGGTACTATATAGGGTATAGGTACTATATAGGGACTATCTCTTTGTAAAATAAGTCAATGTGTAAACCTCAAATGTAGAGGTTCTGAGCAGTAGGTGTGTTGCTTCCTGTTTTTCAAAAGACAAGGCCTGTGTAGCAGCGTCATAACCCGAGAATTAAGTGTGTATTTTCAGTAGTTGTATTTGCTGGAAGGAGTTGGTCTGAACTGGAATAATTAAACGTAAGTGACTTTGTTTAGCAAATCACATCCACCTATCCCTGAATGCCACTGTAAAAATATGGTGGTGATACACTTATAAACAAGTCAAAATAAATAAATATATTCCGATTAAAGGAACTGCAACAGCCGCATCAGGAGTTCTTGCCAGGGAAGATGTATGGTTTCTCAGACAGGATGCCTGCCATGGACCAGGGCCTTGTTTTGATAGAGGCTAAATATGCCTCTATCAAATGTTAATGTGTGTAGTCTGTTATTCTTGGGGATTGTGATCCCATTCTGACTCTGCTGAGACTGCAATCATGAGCAGCCTGTGACTTTGGGAACAGCAGGTGGTGACTCACTCTCCGGGAAGGAAGAGTCTAAACAAAGTTGTTGCTTATCAACTCCAGCTGGGTTCTAAGGCAGGAGCTTGAAATATTATTGCTACATAAGTGCTGTTCAGTCTGAGCAAATGGTTTCAGGCAAAAGTTATGTGATCAAGGGATAATAATAGGAATAAATGATGAGCTGTATTTGGTAAAAAGTCAGAGGAGAACTTTAGAGAAGTACTAAACTCTGCGAAACAGTAAGTTGTGCTTGGTGTTACAGAGATTATGTGAATTGAATTTTTGCTCTTTTCTCACTCTTCTCTGTGGTTACTGATGTGTTACAACCTTTGCTGCTTAAATATGCATCTTAGCATTTATTACAATCTCTTCAATATAAAAAAAAATACTGCTGAGAGTTTTTACTACTTTCTAGAATAGAATTGTATATTGCAGCTAACCATTTTGGAGGGGTTTTTAACCCCTTTTCTCATCATAGAGAAAATTTCTATTTTCTGTACGTGGTTAAATACTCTAATGTATAATGTTTCATTGATTCCCTTCCCCATCCCTTTTCTTTTTGCAGCTGTAATAAACACTGTATGTGTTATTACACAAGTAAACTGTTGTGGAACAGTTCATCAAAAAGCAAAAAAAAAAATAAATCATATATACATTCCTGAGGAGGTTACAGGTATAAAATAGTATCAGAAGTGTGTATTTGGGGCTCAGATACATCTATGTATCTATGTGTATCTTGCTCATTGTTATATTTTTCTCTATAAACTGGTGAGAGGAAGAGCAGCTGTTTTTCTGGCTGTGGTGCTGTGTCATCAAGTGTTGTGGAGACATTAAGAGCATGTGTGGTCTGACATAAATGTTTATTTGCTCAGTAGCTGTGATGTGGAGAGTTCATGCAAGATACACCACTGTAATTTCTCTTTACCTTAAGCAGTTGGACATATGTCTCTCTTTTTCTGTTTGTTGTTGCAGAAATCCATAACCATGAGCCTTGTTCAAAACTCTTTAGGTAAGTGTTTTCTCTCATCTTCCTATGTTGGTACAGAATATAAAAATTGGTAGCTCACTGAAATGTATTAGCATTTCAAATGTACCTACTGATGTTTGCATTGTTATCTGACGGTAATACTGAAATACATGTAAATGGCACCAACCATGATGATGAAAGTGGGAGTTTACAGTTTCAGTTGCACTTACCTTAGGTGAGGAGGGGTGCTGAGGTAACTGGTACAGGTTTATTTCTCTCCCTCTTTGAATTTCCACCTTGTGGAAATTCACATGTAGTTAGTGGAGGTAGGACAGCTGTCAGATCAAATCCTATGACTCTTGAAAATTAGGATAAATGTCAAAACCATTTTAAATTATTGTAGTCTTAGGTTAGCTCTTCTGGGGCCTGAACACTTTGTGTACCCTTAACTTAGTAGCTTGCTGGGTTAACAGGTAGGTTTGTAGCTAGTTCTACTGACTTTCTGAAACTTTCAGCTTACTAGTTATTTTTGCCTTCTGGTTTCCTTTAGTCCAGAATGTAAATTAAATATAGGTCTAATATATTCTCCTGAGCAGCTTCCATCTATTTATATGTCATTTTTCTGTGTAGTCTTCATTTGTGATATAGGGATGGCTTCTAAATGGCTGTCTAGAAATTATTTTTAGAAGGAATTCCCAATTAATCTCCTCTTGTCTTTATTTAGAGACTTCCAGACAATTAAGAGGAGACAGTACCTTAGCAGTTATGATTGACATTAGTTACATTAGAGAGAAAAGCTACAGTCTGTCATTTGCTGTCTGATAATTAGAGAGAGGGTACTCTTAACCCAGTGATTGAAATGCTAGAGACTCCACACATCCAGTGCTTTTACCAACATGTGGGAGCTGAACAAGCAGCAAGGATTTTGAAAAGGCTGATGTCTCTCTGCAGGTTTTGGATGAAGGTGTTTCGTTACATAGTACTTGCTCATCCCGTAGGAAAATTATTCTTAGGAAGCACAGCAAGAGGAATAATTGGATAGCTGCTACTTAGAAGAATGTACAAATCCAGTGAACGTGAATTGGAAAGATTATGTAAATATTATGTAGTATCTCAAATTGGGGAATTAGTTGTGGTCTTAATATTCACAATAACTTGCATTTTGAAATTAATTTTATTTCCACCCTTATTTACCAGCCAAGTACTGAGCTCAGGATTTTCTGTTGTGTTTTTTTTACTACCCCCCCCCCCCCCAAGAGTTGAGCTCATAGATCTCTAAACCAGAGGGTTTTCCTGCACCACTTTAGGTGTTAGTGATATCAGCTCTTGAAAGAGACTAAGGACTTGGCAGGTAAGTTAAGGAGGGATCTATTTTCAAATGTTTTTCCTTTTGGCATGAAGTGTGATCTACTTGAATTTACAAACCTGTCCGTGTAGAGAGATTTATAAATTCTTCAATCTGTCATGTCCTCTGACACGCCAGGGTTTTGGGCCTCAGTTCTGTGAGCAGAGCTGTACAGAAGCACCATGATACTTTGGATTCTTGCTGACTTCAATATAACTGGTTTGGCTTCAAGGGTCCAATCCTGTGAGTCTAATTGCAGGACTAGAGCTCAAGAAATTGATTTGTAGTTGCACATAAAAGGGCCCTGCTTTCCTTTCTGCTTTGGCAGGTAGGACTCTTATTATCAAAGCAGGGTTTTACAAATAAAATTCCACAGTTTACACAGGTACCCCTTGTTGAAGGGGCTGGCAGTGAAATACTGGGCATCAAACTAATGTGTGCAATGAAAGCATTGTAAAACTAATTTTGGGCATCTTGTCTTTCATTACTAGTGGTTTAAAAAGAGTTAGAGTTTTCACACCAGCCAGTCTTAGGCATCTAAATCTAAATGTTTTACACATTCCTCTGTAAGCAACTCTGCAGGCAACCTGGGCTTCTAACTGCACTCTATAGGACCTGAGTGGGGTATCTCAAGTAGGTGGTGTAAATACTGACCTATGATGATAAAGGTAATGCTATAGAAGTTGCTTTGTCATGTATAGAATGGCATCTATTCAAAGAACACTCAAAATATAAATTATTTACTTTATGTATACTGTGTGAGTAAACTGTGTACCTTCCTTTCTCTCTTCCTTTTTGGTTCAAGCTTTTATGACTACGCAGGCAAAGTTAATGAGGAGAGTTTGGACAGGATTCTTAAAGACCGAAGAAAAGTAAGTTTTTCTGTCTTTTCCTCCTGTTCTAGTCCTTACAACCTATAATTAGAATGAGTGGTTTTGGAAAACAAACAAGCAGAAAAAGGTAGTTAACTGGAAAAAATATTTTTTGTTCACAAATCTGATGGTTTGGTTTGACCCAAAGTTTGTTTTTCTCCTGTGCAGAAGTTGATGAATTTGTGGTACTTGGGGGCAATGTCTAAATTCCTAGTAGAAAAGCAAAAGTTGAAAGTTTAGGCCTCCAAAAGTGAAGGGCTGGTATTAATCCACTCACATTTCTGGACTAAACATGTAGTGTTATGATTGTGTACTCTGCTGCTGAAACCAACAAAAATGTAGCTGATCTGAAAATCTGCTCCGAAGACTTCATTTAAAAGAGCTGTAATTATAGAGCCTTATAATTACAATTTTAGCACTGTTGATTTGAATTTGGAAAAGCTGTTCTATCGGTTATATCAGATGTTGTCAGAGCTTTACATCACGTGTATGTTGTATTAAGAAGATGAAATATTAGTAGTTATTTGGAGAAGAATCAAAACTTTTTTCAGTTATTTCATCTCATTCCATACTTGTAGTAAATCCCCCCAAATAATTGATTGGGAAGTTCTCATGATTCGTCAAAGAGCAGAGCTGAAGGTGGGTTCCTTATGTGTTGAAGCCACCAGACTGGCAACTGTTGATGTTTTTAGGCCCAGCAGGAATGTGACACTGATACATGGCATTGCCTCTCGAGGTCTGGTTAGTGCCAGAGCTAGTTCAAAGCAGGGGTGGTTAAAACAACAACTTTTTTCTTGATTTATTTTACAAAGCAGCAGCAAACTGATGCTGTTACTGCTGCTTGTAGAGCTGCTGATTGCATTTCACAGAATCACAGGCTGATATGGGGCTGGAAGGGACCTCTGGAAATTATCTAGTCCAACCTTAAAGGTCCCTTCCAACCTCATATCATTCTATGATTCTAATTTTATTGTTGTACACAGCAGATTGGTCCTGCCTGTCTCAGGAACAGACCTGAATTTGCAAATAAATTTTGAAGCCCTGGAAGTGTCTCACAAACCGATACAAGGGAATAGGCAGTTGCAATATTTAGGCTTGAGTATATTTTGGAGTATATTGGAATTGGGGTCCTGAGTGGCACTGAGGACACACAGGTGTTTTGTAGCACAGTAAGGCTGAGCAATTAATAGTCATGTTGGAACAGGATGTCACTTGTTTCAGGTTCAAGCCTCTCATAATTCAGTCTGATTTTGTTGTGATACAGCTATTGGCTGATTCACGTGATACCACAGTTAGAGCAACTTTATTATCAGAAGGTAAATCTGTGTCTCTCAGTTAATACTTTTTCTTCTAATTCATTTTGCTTACAGAACGTTATTGGATGGTACAGATTTAGGAGAAACACTCAGCAGCAAATGTCATATAGAGAGCACATCATTCATAAACAGTTGACACACATTCTTGGAGTGCCTGATCTTGTCTTCCTTCTCTTCAGCTTCATTTCCACTGCAAATAACTCAACACATGCTTTAGAATATGTGCTTTTTAGACCAAACCGAAGGTGAGTAATCTCTGTATGTGAGCCAGTCCTCATTTTTTTTTCTGCTTCTTACTGCTGTTCTTTAAATTATTTTGGAATTTGAACAATTGCATGTGAAGAAGGCTTTGTGTTTGCGAAAGGGTGTCCTGGCTTATAATTGTTAATGATGGTAGTTTTAAAAATATTTTATTAAATTAGATGTCAGTACCATGTTTCTTAGAATAGACCTGAATGTAGCCTCACCTTTCCTGTATCTGTGGTAGTTTACATGCAGAATGAAAAGGTTCTAAGAGGTACAGAGGTAGGTCGGTCTCAAGGGAGTTTTTGTTCATGCATTTGTTTTGAACACAACTTCTAATATTTTGCAGCTTTTATAACTATCCTAATGCAGAAGCTTTGAAATTAGATGAGTTGTGATCATCAGGGAGGTGAGATAATAGCACAGCTCTTGTAAATAATCTTTTGAATATGAATTAAGAAGTCTTTCTAAACTTTCTCTACAGGTATAATCAAAGGGTGTCACTTACTATTCCTAATCTAGGCAACACTAGTCAACAGGAATACAAAGTTTCTTCAGTGCCAAATACTTCTCAGAATTATGCCAAAGTTATTAAGGAACACGGGTAAGGATTTCTCCTTTGCAAATCAAGTACAATCAAGCTCTGTGTTCTGTACCTTCCAAAGAATACTACAAATGTGCATTTCAAGCAGGAATAAAATGTTTCTGAAGGAGAATGGTCAGTTTCAGTGAATTTTGTCCTGCTTAGAATTGAATCTTTTAGAAGAACTTTGGAAGAACTGAATCTTTTAGAAGGGACTTAGTGCACTAATCAGAAATCAGAGCTGGGATGGCCAGACGTCGTGTGGGCCTTCTGGCTGGAAGTCTTTTGCTTCTTTTCCATCCCCATTCCACCCCCTCAAGGAATTCTGAGTGCAAGCTTGATTTAAAACTTGGAACTCTGACTTGGAAGTGTTGAAGTGCTGTTGTTTTTCTTAAGTAATTTTAATTAAACAATATAACTGTGAAGTAGCTCTTCTGACTATTAACAGTGAAATTATACAAGTTTAAAGATTTCTGAATGTTTAATCTCATTCCAATGGGACTTTATTGTTCCAGAAGAAATTTTGATATTGAATATGCTGCTGTCCAAATTTTGGTTCTTGAGATGATACATTTTTAGCAATGTAAAATAAAATCTATTTTAGAACTATAGGGATAGATTGCTTAACAGTAATTCAAAGACAGCCTGGGCTAGAGACTTGTGCTGTCTTTTCTAACTAATGATTTCTGCTTTTTTTTTTCAGTACTGATTTTTTTGACAAAGATGGAGTGATGAAGGACATCAGGGCTATATATCAGGTTTATAATGCACTTCAGGAAAAAGTACAGGTAACTTCCTTTACTGATCCATATGTTTGTGGCATCTTTGTCCTTTGGTTAAATGAGAAGTGGAGGAGATGGAGACTTTTAGAACTCATGAATGATTTGTTATGAACTGTAGGAAAATAGGTTTGACTTTAATAATTAATTGTGTCAGTTTCTATTTAACGTGTGTATTTGCAGTGGCTGCTGTAAAAGCGGTTGATGCAAATATCATCAATTCTTTCTCTTTTTTGCAAGTAAGAATGATTTAATGCTTAGTGATTTCTGGGAAATGCTGTCTATTTTTAAGAGTGTGCGTTCAAGAAAAGCCTTGCTGAAGGGATTTGCACAGGTTTAAAGTCTTGCCTGTGTGAGTTTAAAAATGACTCCTGGCTCTTGGTATGTAACATTCAGCAAAGAGCTCCATCTGTCACTTAAAACTTGTGAATATTTTGTGTGGAGCATGAGTGAATTCTGCTCCAAATGTGGCAAAGCATCTGAGAAGCGCCTTGAGTGTCAAAATCTACTAAATGGAAGCTTGTCATTTCACAGCTTGTCCTACACGAAAAGTGGCATCACCGTGCTGCCTCGGGAGTGCATCTGCTAATTGTGCTGTAGTCACAGATTATTTCTAGGCTTTCCCCTTACATCTGCCCTGGAGGCATTTGTGTCTCTGCTCCAGGTTAGTGTTCCTGCTTGGCACATACAGCAGAGAACAAGGCAGCAATCTTACTCCCATGCAAGAACTACTATTTTTCCATTATTCTCCTACTATTAGGAAGTTGCTACTTCCTAACCTGCTTCCTGACTTGCTTCGAGAAGGCAGGCAGCTTTCATGGCAGCTTCAGGAGACCCGAAAATGTATTTTCAGGGGTCTACCCCGTTAGCTAATGGTATTATTCTGGTTTTGCCAAGAGTGCATATATCCTTTCGCGCTCTTGCCGTTGTTTAAATTAGCACCTGGATAAATGGAAAATAAAACATCATCAGGGAGTTGGCTTCCTACCTGTTAAAAGTATGACTTTGTTGTGTTTTGCCATGTAAATCATGCTGCTGTACATTGTTACAGAGCTTAAAAGTAACTTAGGTGCCAGCTCACTTGAGAAACTTCTCTCTTTAAAGCAAATGTTTTACAGAGTATATAACAGGACTGGAAATAAGTTTTCTGGTAAAGTACCTGAGATACCCATGTTTGCATTATTCACCAATTAGTGGGGAGGGTAGGGTTTAAACTTTATAAATTCCTAAAATTTAGATATGGAACTGAAAGCATAGTTAATATTTTTCAGATCACTAATAGTAATAACTTTTCAGAGAAGAAACAGTAAATGGTTGCTGACTTACTGTCTAAGACTCATCAGTGCTTTTACAGTTGTGTATTTTTCAAAACTGATAATGTTTAATGATAATGACCAATACTGAATTTCTGAAGAAATAAACTCTATTTAGTATAACGTGTTTAGATTAAAAGAAAAAATCAATATTACCCAGATATTTTTTTAAAGTTGGATACTTCTATGAAAATTTCACCTTTATTACTAACCAG
>BJBW01017136.1:0-20637 GCA_004320125.1 Scolopax mira
CTGGATGCAGTCCTGAGAGGCATGCTCTGACATGCTCTGGGTGGTCCTGCATTGGCAGGGGAGTTGGACTAGATGATCTCTATGGTCCCTTCCAACTCCAAAAAATTCAGTGAAATTCAGTGAAATTCAGTGAAATTTCATTGCAAAATACAGAGCAATAATTAAAAGTTAATTTGAAGTTAATTATATTAATAATAACATACTAGGTGAGTGAGGGGGTGGGGGCATCTAACCATTGTGTCATTTCTAGGCAATTTTAATCTAATAGTACATTTAGCATCTTTAATAGATTTGTCAGTTTTAAGCAGGAAGACCTAAGAGCAAAGAGAGAATGTAAGACCCTTAATGGTGTCACAGTGCCAGGATTCTAGATAAAACAATTGAGTTTGCAGTCTTAAATACGACTTTTCCATAGACCAGAAAAAGACACTTGATCTCTGAGATAGGTCAAAAGACTACCAGAAATACAGACTCAAAGAACTACAAAGGTCTATAGTCCTCCCAAGCCCTTTGTCCATGCATGACATTGGGTTTTTTTGACTCTCAGTTACAGTATTATTTCATTCTCCTTTACAGATCAGCATACTAAACAAAGTGCTGACTATACTATATGAAAGGAAAACCTCTATATAGATGACCTTTAGAGGTCTACAGAGAGCATGCTTATCTTCAGCATGATTTTAGGAATACTCATATCCTAGTCCTATAAATCAGTAGCTGATACACATTATTTTCATGCGCATGCACATAAACACACATATAGCATCCAAGGCAACTGTGATTTACAACTCAGAGTCAGTATTGGAATGCATGTAAAATGAATCTCCACGACATCTGCTTCAGCCTTACAAATAAAATTAATTTAAATTAAGTACATAAATATCTTCCTATGCACATATCAACATAATCAATAAGCAACAGACTCCTAATCACAACTGCCATTAAGACTTGTAGTGAAAGATAAGAATAAAGAGATAATTGCAATCAGAAAACGTGCTGAGTAGAAATAAATTGCAGTGGATTTAAACACTGTTAAAGAAAATAAAAGTTCAGTGGAAGTTTACTGTAGCAGATGAAAAAACCCCCAAAACATGAGGCCAAATTAATCTTCCTCTCCTTATTCCTCATCATTGCTTTTCTAAAGCATGAAACTCAATTTCTTTTCCCTTTCTGACTTTGTTTATAGCTTGAAACAAAGGTAGACCTAAACCTACCACCAGCTTCAGATAATCTTTGAAATAAAAAACAAACTCTAAAGACTCATACATCTTTTTTCAGTCCATGCTATCATACCGTCACTTGTAGCTCTTTATGTGTTTTCTTGTAACTTTTAAATTTTCTTTTTCTTGCATACACCTTCCCTATTCACTCTTTAATTCCATGGGTTTTTTTGAGTTTTCTTCACTGCATAATAATGTCTTCATTCCTTGTTTCTGTTTGTCTTTTTTCCACCCACGGTCCCCAGAACCAATTCTCTTTAGCTTTTGACACTTCTTTTTTTTAATCGCTCCTCCCCATACTCCTTTCAAATCTACTCTTCTAGCTTCTAGCTGAAAAGGTTAACAGATGCTCCTACCTTTCCCTAAAGTAACTTTTCCCGTCCTTTCCTCTTCTGGTATTTCTCTTTCACTTCTGTGATGGAGGGTGGACTTCAGGTTTTCTTAAAGAGTATTCTGTAGCAGAAATCAGTCATGCAGAAATCAGGAAAATTTCAAGAGATGTAACACTATTCCTAACTGATTGCCACTTTTTACTTGTCCTCTTTGTGTTCTCTGTACTGATGTAATCTTTGATGAGTAAATCAGTTGCCTCTTTTCACTTCCTGCCATCATTCCATCATCTAACTGCCATCATTCCATCATCTAACATTTTCCTCTTTCTTTGGCCTTCTGTCTTCTTTCTGCTCTAGACAATGCTATGTTTCTTTTGTATTAGCCCTCTTTTTCCTTTGTTCCCCCATATTATAATCCACATCTTTAGTCTCCTGTATCTCAGAAATGACAAGGTTGTCACTAGTGTTACTTAATTCACTGTTTTTCTTTATGGTAATAACAGGTTTTTTAATACCTTCTCTAACCAGTTGTTTGCTAGAATAGCAATTGAGGGTAACAGAGGAAAGGCAATGATGGAAATGAACCTTTGCCAGTAATCATTCTCTACTAATGACAGGGAAAGAGAGGAGCGTTTCATGTCCTCCCCAACCCAGCCCAAATTCAGGTTTACTCACTTTACTGTTCTTATGTAAAAACAATACAAGAAGGGTATATTAATTACATAACTTATTAGAAATTGCATATATCCCAATACCAAGATGATGTTACACAAAGGTAGTTCTTTCCCCTCTTGAGTACTTTTCACAAATCTTTTGGGCTAATGGAAATATTAACCCTTCATCTAAACAAAATGGTTCTGCTCTCCAGAATTTTCCCCAAACGCCAATAACATGTTCTTTATCAGCCCTAAATTCTTAGAGAAGTTCAGACAATTCTTATTCTAGGAGAAACAGGATAGGTTCTTCTAATGATTTCTGCTTTTTCACAATTGGGATGAAATTGTCCCATTGACAACTTATCACTCAGGGACAATAATGACTTCAGTAGAAAACATGACTGAGCATCCTAGGGTACAATTTGCTTCCTACTGTTTCTGTGTTTACTGAGACTGAAGATTACTCTAGGGAAGATACTGGATGTGCAGCAGAGAAACTAATTATGTCTGAAAAAGAGATTGATGGATCAAGAATAAAGAAGCAAAGAATTGCACTTGTATTCAAATAAAAATCTTAAGCTAACGTAAATATATACATACACAGCTCAACAGTGTAAAACTTGCAGTATGCATGCTAGAAACAACCCATATGCTATCACCACTAACATGGCATCTGCTAGAAACTTCAATGCTCCTAGAAGCTTGGAACATGTTTGTAGTTCCTGAATACCCAATCTCAGATTTAGGAAAGAGACAACTGTGACACTGAGTCAAGAAGTGTGAGATATAAGTAGTGAAGAGAAGAAGACATTTTTAGGAGACTGATTAGTTCATCATATTCTTGCTGTGATGATATGGCCCCTGAACATCACTGATACAAATGAAAAGCTTTCACTATATGACATCATGGGCATAAAAATTATCAACATATTTTGATATTTTTTTTCCACAGGAAAAAACTGTATATAGTAAATTAGTTAAAAATTCTTCATTTATGAAAAAATGTCCAATAAGTCTTGTCTTGTATCAGAAAGAGTTTGGCAGCAGGACTAGGGAAGTGATTGTATCCCTGTACTTGGCACTGGTGACACCACGCCTTGAATACTGTTTTGGGTCTTACACTACAAGAAAGACATTGAGGTGCTGAAGCGTGTCAAAGAGCAACAAAGTTGATGAGGAGTCTAGAGTACAAGTCTTATAAGGAGCAGCTGAGGGAACTGGGGTTGTTTAGTCTGGAGAGGAAGAGGCTGAGGGGTGACCTTATTGCTTTCTACAACTGCCTGAAAGTGAGGTTGCCTCTTCTCCCAAGCAGCAAGTGAGAAGACAACAGGAAATAGACTCAATTTGCACTACTTTTAGATTGGATATGAAGCATTGGAACAGGCTTCCCAGGGAGGTGGTTGAATCACCATCCCTGAGGGTGTTTAAAAGATGTGTAGATGTGGTGATTAGGGACTTATCATGAGCAGCATTAGGTTAATGGCTGGACTTGATGATCTTAAGGGTCTTTTCCAACACAAATGATTCAATAATTTTCATCAACATAAAATATAAGTATTTGTAAATGTCACCCACATAACTTGTCTGAACATATGCATAAAAAAAAATTTATTGCACACATTTGACAGCTATAGGTGACTCTCTGACAGCTAAGACATTTCATAATAGGGGAACTCAAACACATTAGACATTTTCTCATTAAAAAAATATCAAACAACAATCCCCCCTGACCCACCCTACTCCTCAAACCACAGCAAGAAAACCCACAAAGTGGTTTTTGGTCCATTGAAGACAAAGTTTATTCCAAAGCTCATAATCTGTTCTGACTCACCACAAGTGTGTATTTATGAAAAAATACTGCAGGTGACCTCACTTTCAAAAAGAACAAGAGAAGAGAGAGGAAGACTGAGAAATGGAGCAAAATGTGAAATGTGGTTACCATGGTTATTTACAACCTTACATCACCTGAGAGAAATATAGACTCTTACTCAGCATACTTTATGAAAGTAGATGTTATTTCCTTGAAGTTTGCATTATCTTAGAAGTTAAAAAATGTCTTTTAGAAAATTCTTGTTTGTGTGGGTCAAAATTTAAAAAGTTTCCACAAATTCTGTGTTCAGACTTCGTTGGTTAGCTTTAAGTACCTCGATTTAGCAAATTACAACTTTAATTATTTTTTAAAATAATGATACAAGGTAATATACATAAATATATTGCACAAAGATTTATAAGCCCCAAACTTATATTATCCATACATTATATGCATAGGCATATCACATAACCTCATGAAGGGTTTTAACTTTCTCTCAGTTTTGTTTTACCTTGATTAACCTTGAAAGAGTAGAAAATGACAGTGAATCACAACTTTTCCTCACTTGGTCCAGAATTTTGATTCCAATCTTGGTCAAGCATCATCTCTCAAATAAATTGTTAAAGTAATGATTTGCAATCTTCCAGTTATAAAGTAAGAATTTTCAATGTTGTATATTGAAACTTTTTCTCCAGAAATCCCAAAGAGATGCAGTGTTAGCAATGGCATCAGAAGAGAGGTTTTGCTGTGTGAAATTGAGAGATTGCACATTAAGGAAGCAGAGTGAGAAGCAAATTCATAATAGGTAACTCTGGGGAATCAAAACTGTCATGAGGTAATATGTAATTATGAGATAAATATGAGATACATATTTATCTTTGCTCAGAAAAACCTGGCCTACCAATGGAACCCTACATAATTTATTTATTCTAGTGTTATTTTATGCTAGACTTGCCCTACAAAGTAGTTGTTAGAATATATATGGGCCGTTATTATTGTGAGAAGGAGAGTCTTCTCCATGGATTCAGTATTGCTTTATAAGAGAAAGCAAAACAAAAGGCTAACTGAAATGAAGCTTCATCACTAGTTAAAAATCTTCAGTCATGTTGATTTCTCTCTCCATCAGGACAATTCTGACTGTTAAATGTTATATATTTATTTATATAAAATCACCAAAGCATTCTGAAATCAGCAACACCAATACATCACAAAAGCATCTGGATTTTCAAAGTGATTAAGGCAATTTGTAGATTGACAAATACCATTTTTGTTATCAGGATATTCCTGATGAACTTCAGACTGGTGTTCACTTAAACAATATACTGTACTGAATGTAGTGCAATGTGTATAAATCTCTCTCACAATTTTACCTGCTAGACAAAAAAGAGAGTGCACCTTCATGCTTATTCTTTCTAAAGAGTTTTAAATATATTTAATTGTTAGGATATCTGATTAGGGACAATATGAATATTTTATTCAGGAAATTCGTAATGGATAAGAGTAACAGTTCATAATGTGGCAGCAAGTTTAACTAACTTTTTATTAACCAGAGAGACTTTTACAATAGAAATCCTTACTGCCAGAAGACTTCCCAAACTTAAGGTTCGTTGGGGTCTTGCACAAAGAAGATAGCTTTGTTTAATTTTTGTTGAAAAGCCTGCAGAAAAATTAAGAACACAAAAGACATAAGATGTGGTTTTATATTTCCTTTTTTTTAAATAAAAAATAATCATGATTTAAGTTTTCCTATAGACATAGCTACTTTACTTTCTTCATGTCTTCATCATTCTGTTACTGAAATGTGAACATCCTGTGTAATTGCAATGAAGTCTCTAACTATTTCTGAGCTTTCTACTTAGGGAATAGAAAGAAGTACTTACATAAAAAAATATATATAATTAAAAATTGCAAAAGTTCTATAGACCAAAGTACTGTTTACTACATCGTAAAACAAAAACACAAAAAAAAAACTAAGAAGAAACTAACACTAAATCATCCTTTACTTGTGCTTCATTTTTAATAACATGCTAACAGTAACATCAAAATTTTGTGTACCAGGAATGTTTTACTCCTTTAACAAAACTGCTTACACATGCAAGGATTGTTACAGATTCACTATACTAGATGCAGTTTCTAATACATTTTCTTTTGGCAATCTTTTCAACAAATCAGTACTGGTTTCTGTCTAAAGCACAGATAATCTTATGCTGTGCTTTCATCACAAAAAATATAGATCTTACTGGTTGTTTTTCTTCCCTTATGATCCTAATCATTAATTCAGAATAGAATTCTTTGTTACATGGCTGCTATAGAAGCAATTGCTATAAAAGCAATTTCTAATGTAAATTAATTGCAGGAAAGAATTAAAAAACCCCAAACAAACAGTCACATTGAAGCAAAATAAATAAGGAATGATGAATTAATGCCTATGTTATACCTTTATCAGATTACATCCCTGTCAATTTACAGTAAAAGGAAAACTTCTACAATTACTGCTCTAGACAATTATTTTGCTAAGTATAAAAATCAATGTGTAACAGTGTTACTTAAGAATTTGATTTTTCAAGACACTACTTTAACTGTATTAAATGTTCATTGAAGAGAATCAAGTGTATATTTGAGTTCTGCCTGCCTAAAAATTAAAATGTGTATATTCTGAGGACAATTTGTTTCAAAGCATAGTGAAGTTTAGAACAAAACCTGAAGCTTTGAGAAACACATAGGACAATATAATGATGTACAAATATTGGAATCTATGACTGTCACTTTAGCAGTGCTATACTTTTTTAGAGTATTTTTACTAAGTGCTTTGTAGAACTGCTACATTGCTTAAAAATGTGGGGGTTTGAGGTTGTTGAAGTAGTCTAGGGCATATAAAATGATACATTGCTATAGATCTGATTGTATTCTTGTATTAATTTTTAAAAAATGGAAATCTAATGATCAATTTTCTCTATTGTGAAATGCTACAGCATGAAATTACAATTCATTTCTTGCAGAGAGGGTTGGATGTGCATTCACATTAAATACAACAGTATAATTTGACAGATTTAACTCAGTTGCTTATTCAGTCTTTGATAATGTAAATTGTAAATCATTATGCCTTAGGATCCTATAGCAAATAATATTGCATATATGCACATAAAATGAAAATTATATTCTAAGATCTATCAAAGTTATGAAGGTTCTTTTAAATAGGGTTAAATTCTGAGACAAATAGCTGAACTTTCAATGCATGCCAAATATCTATAATAATGCTCATTTGCATATGATCATGAACACTGCATTTGGGACCCAAAATTTTAAAAAATATATACATGATTTAAATTTACTGTAGACATAGCTGATTAATGTTTTTAAATGTAAACAGCCTTTTGGCTGGGACGGGAATATCAAGTCAGAAGGGAAACTGGTCTGACACTATTATTCCTTGTTACTTCAATTATTTGCTTGGTTACTAGCACTAGCACTATGAACAGCGAACATAAAAGCACAGAAACTTATTCCTGCATGCAAAATAACATGCTTTTACTGTGTACATCTTGTAGGACAAGAAGAATACAGAAGTGAAATAGAAGAAGTACAAAACAACAACTTCCATGTGAGAGAAGTAGAAAATGTATTTAGAGACAACGTAGCTTCAAAAGAACCTTACTGACAATACCACTGTCACACCTTGGAAGTGTATTTTCCAGTGCTACTGATGCTATCTTCAGTATAATACTGGATTCATTAACTCTTATTGGCAAGTAACGTGGAAAATTTTTACATTTTTACAAATATAACATTAATAACATTGCTGAAAATTTATTAAAATCTAGGTGTCCTGGTGGACAGTAAACTGAATACGAATCCAGAATGCACCTTTGCAGCCATCATAGGAAATTCTGTTCTGTATTGTATCAGGGCTACAGACAGCAGATTAAGGCATCTGATAATGCTGCTTTATTAAGCACTTCAGAGAACTGCAGGGTGCCTGAAGCTGATTGGTACCTCTGAAGATCATCTAGTGCAACTCCCTCCTCAGAACAGGGTTAGTTAAAACAAGTTGCTAAGGCAGGTTTCAATATTTCTCAGAATGGAGACTCTCCTTGCAACCTTTGCCATTTTTTGAATACCTTCACAGGAATAAATATTTTTCTTCCAGTTTGATAGAATCTCAAATCTTTAAGGTTTTGCCCATTGTCTTGTGTCCTTTTCGCTGGGCACCACTGGAAAGAGTCTGGATTCATATTATTAACACACTTCCACTAAGGTATTTATGCATATGGATAAGATCTCCCCTGAGATTTCTCTTGTCCAGACTCGAGAGTCCCAGCTCTCTCAGCTTTTCTACTTATGACAGATGCTCCCAAACTTAGATGCTTTCTAATTTTTGAACAAAAAGTTCTGTCATAAGCAAAGATTACTTCAGTTTTAGCAGAAAATTGTTTGGCAAATTTATTCCTCAGTCTTACATTTCATTTTTATCATGCTCTTAAACTGGCTTGAAGTATATAAGAAAAGGTTTGTTTAGCTTCATTATTGAGAACTTTATCTTGTGACTCACATAGTATTCTAAGTACAATTATTACAGTTATTGTACCAGGCATTTTTCTACACACAATTATATGAAGATTTACAACTACAAGTAGTTACCTGTTGTTAAAGTAAACTTCAGAAAGTAGAGTAGGAAGAGATTGGGCACTTCTCTCTCTGGAGCACCAACAAAGTGATTGTGTCTATTGGTTTACATAGATTTTTTTTTTATCTTTTGTATGAATTATATAGGGAAATATGTTCTTTGTGTAATCAAGTCAGCAAGCAGCTGTCCCTTTTACACTTTTCAGCACCATTAGAAAAACTAACTTGAGTCTTGAAACCAACAAGATGGCATCTAAATGGTGTCACATGAGTTAATAAATTCTTCTTTATTGTCCATCTTTCGTAAAGTTTGCACAAGTTGTCAAAATTTGTACAGAATTTGTGGTAAAAGTTATTATACACAGCACATTTGGTGAAAATGTTGATTATATAGATGAGCTTTGATGCCATTAATTCTTGGGAGGAGGAAGGCTTTTTTGAGATGCTGGATTCTTCAGATGAAGTTCAAGGGTTTTTTGTTTTGAAAAGAAAAAAAAAAAGTAGAATAGAATACAATATTTCTGTTGGACAAGGATCGTTTCATCATTTAGTCCAACTGCCTGACTAATTCAGAGATGATCAAAATGTTAACATGTTATTAACACAGTCATTGTCTAAATTCCTTTTAAACACTGTCAAGCATTTATCATTCTTGAAATTTGTAAGTGACAACTTCTTGTCATAAGTATTCAGTGATTCAGCTAGGAAAGATGCCCTCCTAGACTTGCTATTTTTAATGAAATAAACATATAAATTAATTTATAGTGTTTACTGGCAGATTTGTACTTTTGAAAATTTACACTTCTGCTGAGGCTCAGTAAACATAATGAAGTGTCAAGATGTGACAAAGCTGATACAATTGTAGAAAATTCTCAGATTTTCTGGACAGGGATGTAAATGAGAATTATCTGTACTTTCACATGCAGGATCCTGCAAAACGAACATTCCATTTCTAACCTTATTATTAATTAGGAAAGAAAATTCATAAACCAAATCAGGAATTCTAAAAAATAAATCAGATTTAAATTCAGGTTTTCAGGAGTAGACAGAATGAATAAAAGTTTTGCAAATAAATATGTCCTGTCTATTTGTTATTCCTGAATCAGGCTTTTCTTTTAGTTTCTCTTTCCAGCTTATACATTTACAGTGCCTTTCTGGACCAAATAAATACCAGATAATCTTTTTTATGTCTGTAGGAAATTCTGCTTATCATCAGCTCAACAGTAGGACTGTCCACACACTGTTTCTCTCAGAGTACACTGCTATTGTTATTATGGATTCCCTTTTTACTGGTTCTTAACATATTTCATTCCCTATGCCCTTTTCCATGATGTCTCTTCCTTTCTTCCCACAAAATTCACATCACTTTATGGAAGGCACAACTTCCATGGATGCCCATCCTGTTTCTCACACCCATGGAGCTCCTGAGAAAACTCAGACTCGAATATGCAACATACTGGTGGAAGCAGGGACTGGTGACCCAGGAAGTGCACAGAGAACTGCTCAAACATGCAATGTTGGCATTATTAAAACCAAAGCGCACCTAGACTGGCATCTAGTGAGGGATGTGAAGGGGAAAATGGTTTCTACACGTATACCAGAAGCAGAAGGAAGACAAGGCAAAAGGCAAAAAGGACATGGAAAAGACCAAAACACTCAATACTTTCTTTGACTTATGTCTAAGGGTAAGACTCAGGTACTTAAGACCAGCAGGGAAGTCTGAAGGAAGAAAGACCTATAGTCTGTGGAATGGATCAAGTTAGGGATCATATAAACAAACTGGACATATCCAAGTTCATGGGATCTGATGGCTTACACCCACCAGTGCTGAGGAGTTGGCTCATGTCATTGACAGACCACTCTGAATTTATCTTGACAGTCTGTATAGAGTGGGGAAGATCTCTGAAGACTAGAAGAATGTTTCTCTGCTCAAGAAAAGAAAGGAGGATGATCTGGGGAACTACAGGCCAGCCTGCCTTGTTTTGATCCCTGGGAAGGCGTTAGAGGAAATTCTTCTGGAATAATTTCCAAACATGAGGGACATAAAAGCATTTTTGAGTACTCAGGATGGATATATGAAGGGGGAATCATGTTTAACCAACTTCAAAACCTTCTATGATAAGGTGACTGGAATGGTGAACAGAGCAGTGAATGTTACTTATCCTGAATTTAACATAGCTTTCATGACTGTTTCCCCTAAAATCCTCATAGGCAAATAGGTGAAGCATGACCTAGGTAAATGGACAAGGAGGTAGATTGAAAAATAGTTGAACTACCAAGCTACAGGGATGGTGATCAGCTGCACAAATGTCAACTGCAGGCCATTTACTCCTGCTTTATCTCAGTGGTCAATACTGTCTAACTTGGTCTAACACTGTTCAACATACTCATTAACGACCTTGACACTGGAAGAGAGAATCTTCAGCAAGTTTATAGAGGATAAAAAAGTAGAACAATAAGCCAATACACTAAATAGGTGTGCTGACACTTAAAGGGACATGGACAGGTTGGAGCAATGACCAACAGGAGTATCTTGATGTTCAACAATGTGAAATGCCAAATCTTGCCCTTAAGGAAGAATAACTGCATGCAGCAGCAGCCACCTGGAGGCCAGCTTGAAAGCCATTCAACAGAAAAGGTCTTGGTGGTCCCAGTGGATGGTAAGTTTACCATGACCAAGCAATGCACCCTTGTAGCACAGAAGCCTTCTTTGAACTGAACTAGGAAGAAGATTGTCGACACGTCAAGGAAGGTGATCCTTCTTCTCTGTTCAGTACAGGTCAAACACATCTAGGTGATGTGTCCTGTGCTGCATTCCTCAGTTCAAGAGAGACATGGACTTACTAGGGCAAGTTCAGTAAAGGGCCATGAAGATGATGAAGGGACTGGAGAATCTTTAATATAAGTAGAGTCTGGGAGAGCTGGGAGTAAAATAAATGTACCCTGAAATACAGGTTATGTGTACTGAAAGTAGATTAATAACTCAGAAATTCTGCAAGATAGATATTTAATATTTCACCTGTTGTTTGTGTAAAAGCTGGAAAATTCTTTGACTGTAATTCAATTTTAAAAACGTTGCAAAATTGATTGCATAGAAATGTTAAGGATAGATAAAAGGCATTTAAAATATAAATGAAATTGCAAATCCTGCCCCACCCATCACCTATAAAAACAAGCTTTTTCTTCTTTGAATGTTCCATCTTCCACCAACTCCAAACAAGTAGATACCTTTCAATTTTAGCTTCGGGATTCTTTTACAGTCTCCTTTTCAATTAGTAAGAATGCAAACAATCAAGGATTCAAACTGCTTCTGTTCAGCTGCAGATGTATGTTTCCTGATGCTCTTTCAACATTGCTCTATTCTGGTTTTCCGTGTATTGTAGAATTGCAGTATTGCCTCCTCCCCTTTGATCCAATACCTACTTGGAATGTTTTAAGAAACTAACAGTGTGTGCAATGACCTTCAGGTAGAAAAAATGCAATTTTTCACAAGTGACTCAATTTCATTTAGTTCATATAACTTTGCAATGTTAATGACATTATCTGTCTTAATGCATTCATTGACAATAGGAGTGGCTGTGTAATTTGTGGGTCTGCTTTGAGACAGTCCAAGCGGGACAAATGAAAAATATTTTTTCAGAAAATAAGAAAAAGAGAAAGAATATATATGTGTATATCTTATAGATATCTTTTCTTAAAAAAAACCCCTAAATATTGAAAACAGTCAATTTAGTGAAGACCTTATATTAAATCATGTTCATACAATGACAGTTGGTATTCTCAATCTGTCAGTTTTAACTAGGTTAAGGAATTTAAAAAAAAATTAAGAAAATCTAAAAACTATTATTTCAATTGTGATGTTCTCTGCCTGAACAACTGTTCTAGACAAAAGTGGAAATTAAACCACTTTTATTTTATAAATTCTTTATTTATGCAACGAACTAATCATAAAGTTCAATTTCACATGCTTCATGAAGAAATTGTAGTTAGAAATTAATTTTATTTATCTGCAATCTATGGAAATAAAGAGTTTGCAAATTAATATGTGAATAAAAAAATCTTGTAATTTTTTCACAGTTTTAGCACTACTATTTAATTCTGTCTGATATCTTTGCTAAAACAGTCTTCCAAGAAATAAATAACCAAAGCCATTCAGTAAGCAAAAAGTAAAGCATGTATCTTTAAAGACAATAGGGCTATTTGATCATTAGCCACAAAAAGCAAAATTTTCTAACAAAATGTGCTTTTCAATAACGTTAACATTATAGAAGTAAAATGAAAAATTCATATAAAGTAATAAATAACATTTTGAAACTTGTATGCATTACCTTCACACAGCAACAAAACCTATACAGTCTAAAACATTGTAAAGCTGTGATTTTATTAACTTCAATTTTATGCAATAATCAATTAACTGTAATACAAACTCCACAATGAGCTCTCCCAGTGCCAAGGTATCTCATGGATCTCTTCTTGAAAGACAGTCAGTCCGTACTAGAATATACTTTCCACCTATTCCTGATTTTGCATGGCAGAATACCCATACCATACCATTAGCAAACAGCAAAGATTCCATCAAAGGATGAGAAATCAGCTGCAATGCCACGTGAAGAAACACACACCAACCAAATACTTGTTATTGGTATGAGACTTGTTGTTCTTACATGTCATTAATAATTGTAGATATGCTGTCTATATCAAGACCTTTTATCCCAGATTTGCTGGCATAATTGCCTTTTCAATTAGAACTAAATTGTGCAGCACAGCTTATGACACAAATTGAATTGTTTAAAATTTATCCACTTAAACTTTATTTTATGTTTTCACTTGATTTTAAAATTTTCTAAAAATCCAAAAGAGAAAAATGAAAAAATAAAAAAATTTAAAAATCAGGTCCTCTCTGCCTTCTCTGTTCCAAATATGCACATATTTGAAACCCATGACAATAGAATGAAAACTTTTGTTTTATACAAAAACCAGTAACAGCTAAGCAAATAGCCATGGAGGGAGAACCCATGCTTGCTGCAAAATTGCTGTATAGCTATAAAATACTTATTTCCAATATAGCTCAGTTTTGGATAACAAGAAAGGTGGAAAATAACAGGCTAAGTGTCTTCTATCTATCATGCCTAGTAGAGAACACATGAGACTTTTTGTTGCAAGAATTAAATTAGGTATCTAAGAAGATTAGACAGAAAAAAAAAAAACATCAAATGGTTCATATTTAAGTTGCTATGGCATGTCAAAGAAGATGCTCATGATAGGCAACAACAAAAGGAAAAAAGTAACCAAACCCATTTTCTATCAGAGCAGTATAGTCTGGAAGTATATTAAAAGTGACTTGAAATATTTAAAGAATTACACTAATTCTTAATCATGGAAGCTGAGAATAGCATTCATATACCACTTTTGCATCTAAAACTTCAATATAAGATACGAATATCCCTCAAATCTTTTAACTTCTGCACATACAGAACTCTCAACAATAACTAATTCCACAAAGCTTTTTCCTGGCAAAAGGGATGAAAAGCAAACATACAAGGAATCATTTATTAATGAGAAATGCTGCTGTAGTCTTGAAATCCCTTTATAATCCTTAAGCTTAACTAGGATGAACATTTTTGCCATCAGTTCATTTTTTTTGTTGAATGTCAGGAAACCAGGCCCTGGGAGATGATCAGACTGTTTGTCTGAGCAGAGCTGTATGACAGCAGTGCCCCTCCACATCTTCTCACATGGGAAGATGCAACATATGCGTGGTGCCTTCATCACTGTGGCAGCCTATTTTAGTCTGCCTCTACATCAAGAAGCTGCCTGTGCTTAGTGCAGATAACAAAGCGCTATCGCTTTTCAGAGTGACAGGGTACAGTGATATATCAACACTGGAACCTAAACGAAAAGCCCCTTCTAATTTAACTGCTAATCTGCTGAAGCTATGTTCAAACCTGGCACTCTTGTTTTCAATTAAAACTTTCTCATAGCTAGAAAAACGTTTCATGTATGTCTTTGTCTTTTTGGGTAACAGTTAAGTCAGGGAGGAGTCCACAAGCTAGAGAACAGAGTGGAGCATTTTTCACATTGCTGAATGTCAGATACTTGTTTGCAAGATAGAAATTGTGTGGGGTACACTTTCTGGGAACTGTTTCATAGGAGACAGATAGAAGGTTTGCTATCAAAACAGGACTCTGAATATCAGTACTGATTGGGGGGTTGAGAGCAGCCATGATGAGAAGGATTTGAGGGTACTGGTGAATGAAAAGCTATGTGTAAGCTGGTAGTGCTCTTGCAAACCAGAAAGCTAACTGCACCCAGGCAGAACTGCACCCAAAAGAAGCATGGCCAGCAGGTTGAGGAAGGTGATTCTACCCCTCTGCTCCATTCTGGTGAGACCCCACCTGGAGCACTGTGTCCAGTTCTGGAGCCGTGAGTATAGGAGAGACATGTACCTGTTGGAATGGGTCCAGAGGAGGGCCACAAAAATGATCAGAGGCCTGAACACCTCTCCAATGAGGACAGGTTGAGAGAGTTGGGGTTGTTCAGCCTGGAGAAGAGAAGGCTCCAGTGAGACCTTATTGAGGTCTTTCAGTACTTAAAGGGGGCCTACAGGTATGATAGGGACAAACTTCTTAGCAGGCATGTTGTGACAGAGCAAGGAGCAACAGCTTTTAGACCATTTGTATTAGATATAAAGAGGAAATTTTTACAATGACAATGTTGAAACACTGGAACAATTTACACAGAGAGGTAGTAGATGTCCCATCCCCAGAAGCATTCAAGATCAGGTTGGATGGGACTCTGAGCATCCTGATCTAGTTGATGATGTCTCTGCTCATGGCTGGTGGTGTTGAATTAGGTGACTTCTAAAGGTTCCCTTCAACTCCAAACTATTATTTGATTCTATGATTAATGTGCTTATATTGGCAAAACCCCACATTATTTAGTGTCAATTTAAATCTTATATATTAAATTATTGACAGCAGGGTAGATTAGTATAAATCCTAGTGTATTTGGTGCTTTGAGCAATAAGATAAACTATTTCTGTAGATGTTTAAGGCCATACTGGCAAGTAGTCAGTCTCTGCTTCTAAGTATTTTCTTTCACTTTCACTTATGCCTCAACAAACTAAACTACAATATTAGGTTTTTAGACTTTTATTTGCAAAAGAGGAGCATACTGTAGTTCAGAGGATAAAAAGCTGTTATTGACATTTTAGAGAAGATTTGAAGCAATATCCACATGAAGCTGTTAAAGATTTTGGAAGTGACACTTCCTTTTGGGCAGACATCAAGATTTCTGGCACTTTGTTTCTTGGACAACTATTAAGCACAAAGAGAGATTTTTTTATTCCTTTTCAAAACAGCTTCTACTTTCCTTGGTTCCCTTCCACAGCATTTTCTTTGGAAAGCTGTTTCAGTGGACTGGCTACATATCAAAATACCATCTTCTGTGTAATTGCATGAGTCAGCCTGTTATTACTTGATTGAACAAGACTTGGAGTTATGAAAAATAAAACATATATACCAACAAAACCATATGGACAAATACCAACTGAGAATGAATAGAGAGTCTAAGACCAGCAGTTTGGGTTGTTGGTTTTTTTTTTAGCTTTTAATTTGGGTTACTGTAATGAAGATAAAAATGCAAATATTTTTGAAGTTTATAGTTATACATTGTTATATAGCATCAATGTTTCCTAATGAACAATATAATTCTTACAATGTTTACAAACTAAAAGCAAATACAAGTAAACTTGTTAAAAATGCATATTTATGTTTAATAGCTAACCCAATGCAAAAAAATATAGAAGCTATAATAACATGTACAGGACACTGTATATTTTTTCCTGGTGGAAACCTTTTTATATACATCTAATTTTAAAATTTCTGCAGTTAGTAATTCATGAATTATTTAGAACTCTGTTTCTCATATTATATGCTAATCCCAATATTATACTTTACTTTCCTTAGAATTATGTTTGAATAAATAAATTCATCAGTTTTAGCAGCAAGATAAAGTTTCATTGATAAATCACTTTGCCTCAACTTTTCAGACAGAAGTTGTGTAGAATTGAGTAGAGACTGACATTTCTTGACTAATATTTTCATTGTTTATCTATGGTCTTGAGGCAAGTTTTACCGGGCAACTGTCAAATTCTGTGCTTAGCACAATAACTTGTTCCAAATTTCGTAAATCAATTTTAATCTTTTCTCTGGAAGGAAATTTATCTTCGCTATTGTCCTATCTACATGACATAATATAATGTTCTTTGTTTAGGATTACATAAAAGAGAAAAGTGTGAATGTAAAATTATTCATAGACATATGTAAAAACCCTCATAGATATTATTTTATACAGGTCTTGCTCCTGTATTCACCTAAGAGTTTATCTTTCCTTTCTTCTTAAGATGGAATTTAATATTCCTCTATTTTCTTATAAAATTCATGCAAACTTATTTAACAGTGCTTGAAAGTGGCTGAGGTTTTTATTTACTAACTATAAATATTATCATTATGGGTATAAACACATATGCATGCAGATAGCATTTAGTATAAGTTAAAGAAACTAATTTTGTAACCATTAGCTTAACATTATGTATGTCTATGTGATATTTTTATAGGGGACGAAAAGAGACAGAAAGAAATATCCCAAATTGCATGGTATGTTGGGTGAAGGAGAGAATGTACAAACGATATTTGAAATTAGACCAGATTCCCCATATCCTGTGTGTTCTTAGAAGAGGAAATATGTAAGAAAAGTCTTTTGAGTTTTCAGACACAAAATTAGTTTATTCAGGTGTATAAAGAGCTCTTAGATCAGTGGAAGATTAGTTAATTTTTGGCCTCACCACATGTATCCCATTCACAATATCTTTTAAAATCTATGTTGCACAGTGATGAGGAGAATCACTACTTTAAGAGTACCTGTAACAACTCTGTACTAATGTAAAACTGCCCTTAAGCTGTTTTTCATGAGCCAGTTAAGCTAACAACTGCGGCTATAAAACACTGAATTGAAAAACTGGAAGAAACCATGCTGATACGTCTTAGCTCTACATAATTTTATGTCATTCCTGTGTGATGTTAATATGAATGTTCTTAGACAGATATAAGGCCACCCCACTTCACCATAGCCATAAAAAACCCAGTTTGTGAATTGGAACTCATAAACTGCCTAGATTTTGTGATCCATTGTTTCTGTAGTGCAGAAGGGGAAAACTTCTGCGAAAAATCCTGACGACCAGCTAGAGGATCAGCTTCCTATAAGGGAGTCTGAATTTCGTTCTTGGCTTTCGGTTTTAAATGACAATTTGCCAGATGACCTAAAACTGAATCTTTTTCTGAATTTGAGGTATTCATAGATTTTGATAATATTTTTCAATGGCACCATGTCAGCAGGTTAAGGAATACTATAAATGGAATGCTTAGGGTGTTGTTTGGTTTTTTGTTGTTTTTTTTTTTTTTTGGTTTGGTTCTTTTCAAACATATATCAGAAAAGGTTTAAATGTCTAAACATGTGATGAGAAATCTATCAGAATTCTATGAAAACAAAATCTCTTTTCCCTTTATTTCTTTTTTTCTTTATTCCATCCACTTCTCTTTGCACTTTCATTCTTAATTAATATCTGTCAATAATACCATTCGCAACTAACAAACATTATAAAAGGAAAATTTAGATTCTAATAACAGCTGAAGACAAAGACTTAAGGAATGATGTCATGTGTGGTGATTTTTTTGCAATTAACCCTTTTATGTTATTTGCTGTGACTTTTTACCTAGATTTGCCATCTGTGTTATTAAGGTATAAATTTACTATTACTATGAGCTTATATAGGTTAAATAATCATACTATATTAACAGTAAAAAAAAAAAAAAAGAACAAACCAACAACCAAACACCAAAATTGTGCTATTTACAACATACTAAACCATGATCTGGCTCACTGGAGAATCTCATGTCACACGTGAACAAATACCAGCCAGAGTTACACACATTGGCTAAATACTGAATTGTCAGTGAAATTTATCAACCTTTTCATTAAAAACTTTGATAGAGGGCATCCTCAAGTTAGCTGTGAACAAAAGTCATAATAAAAGCCATAATAAGAGCTGACCCAAGAGTCAGCTAACACACAGAATCATAAAATGTTTTGTCTAAGCATTAGAACAGGTGCCAAAAGAGACTGTGGAACCTCCTACTTTGGGTTTAGAAAACTCTGATACCCAGGACCCTTAGAAACCTAATCTTATTTTGTCATTGGCACTTCTTTGAGCAGGAAAGTGAAATAGAATATCTCCAGAGGTTTCTTCTGAACCATATTATCCTACTCCTTTGCACACGTATGGCAGTGCTGGAACACTGCCAACGCTACTGCTATATGGCACGAATAAGGAGGATTAATGTGTCATACACTTATTTGAAGTGTGGAGGGGTTTAATAGCAGGGTTAAAGACATCTCTTCCAAGCTCCAAAAGTTCTGAAACTCATAAATTTGACTCTTGATTCTGTAATTATATTTGGTTGTTATTATTGTACTGCTTGACGAGGGCAGAAAAGCAGTGACCTAAAGCATGATAATCTCTAATTCCTGATGTAAAAAAAAAGGTTGGAAAGGATCTTTCAGATCATCTAGTCCAATCATTAACCTAACACTAACAAAAACTATCACTAAACCATATCTCTAAGCAGTAAGTCTACCCATCTTTTAAATAGCTCCATGGATGGTGACTCAGCCACTTCCCTGGGCAGTCTGTTTTGAGTGCTTAAAGCCCTTTCAGCATGTTGCTTTGGAATATTGGTCTACCGACTGATTCCAAATCCATCCTAGTTTGAATGATAATGAGCCATGGATTTCTCTTGCTTCCAGAACTACTTGTGGTAAAGTGAAAAAAAAAAAATAAAAATTGAAAGGAGTAAGACCCATACTCCTTTCTCAACAGCACACTCTCTGCAAACACTCTCAAGAACCCATAAATTAACTGCACAGTTTCTTAGCAGCTTATGTTGTTCTACTGAGCAACATTCTGAAGATACTTACAGAAACATAGAAGTAAACTTTTTGAATCAACCCTTTTTAGTATGTGACTTCTCAGACTCAAGGTTATGTAAACTTTCTTAAACCTATTGGTTTACACATTGTGAATTTGGAATATGAGATAAGGTTCAATATGAGACCAAAGCTTTGTTCTGGGAATTTACTGTACTCCCTAATAAAACTTAAAAATAATTTGCTCACAGCAAACTGGTGGCAGGTGTGCCTTAGAGTTGATAGTTGCATTTCTGACATGAATCACATAGAAACTGCAGTGTTCGTGCTACAACATCTGGAATATTTGATCAGATTTCAAGATCTGATTCAGATGAGTTGTCTATTATTGTTTCACAAAATAAAGGAAAAATAATACTATGCTGCAGTGTTCATAATAGCACAAGAATAATTTCTTAAAACATGTTCTGAAAAATTTTCTACATGTCTAAGTGAAGAAAAATAGTTCAAAAATCAGTAAGAACTACTCAGTGAAGTACCACTAGATAAATGCATTTATTTACACTTCTGTAGTGCCCAGAAGTACTTTCCCAGACTGACACTAAAGAAATGTAGAAAATAAAAAAAAAATTGAAAAAATAGTATGATATGTAATTAGAATGTATATAATATAGTAGGAACATTTCTGAAATGCAGCTTTTTATGAAGGCTGGAAACGTCTCTCATCAGAATAGTTACTAAAGTGATAGGACCTGAATTAATTGAGGCATGTCTTGCTTTATTTCAGAAGAAGTCAACTGAATGCCCGATTACACTGAAAGAAATAAATATCAAAAACATAAAAAATGGTAACATTTGTTACATGACATACTGTGCTGGGTCTGGTGGGGAAAGGGTTAATTGTTCCCAGGACCTAGCAGGGACACAGGTATTCCATCCCATTTAAGCCACGCCCAGGGGGAGGGGCCTGAGCTAGCCGGGGGGACATAAAAGGAGGAAGTCCTGCCCCCGGG
>BJBW01017138.1:0-11931 GCA_004320125.1 Scolopax mira
ATCATTTTGTTGTCAAAGTTTATCATCCGTGGGTCGCCATCACTCCCCAGTTGTGATCCAGTCTGTCATTGCTGAGGGTACAGGCTGGCTGGTAAATTCTCTGAGTCATAAATACTGCAAGCAAGAAAATACCTACTATTCTCTTCAGACACTTGTTTCTTGATACCATGACCAATTCAGGCTGTCAAATTTGTGCTGCAAAGCAGACCACTTGTCATTGTTCCACTTCTCCTCTGTGTACCTTGTTAAAATAAGTTAGACTGGTCCAAATACATCCCTGTCTTTTTGGATTTATACTTGTTGCTGAATAGTCATTTGGTTACTTCATATTTCAAAGCTTTTCTCAGTCAGTCCCTCCAATTCACCAGTCATTTTGGTGGCTCAAGCTCAGTCCTCTGCAGTTCTGCAACAGCTTTCAGGTGCTTAAGCGTTCATCCCAAGTGCAAGTGCAGAAACTCCTGAATCTTTCCCCAGGAGTGTTCCTGTGCGTGGGCGTGTGCTTTGCTCTCTCCACCCCCCAGAACAGGCACCCCCAGAACACGATCCAGAGCTACCTGACAAAACGGAGTAGAAGGAGGATCGATTCGGTGGCCTGCTCCTGGATAACTCAAGAGTTCAAAGTTTTCTTTCCTGTGCTGGCGTAGACGCCCGATGGCCAGCTCAGCATAGAAGGAGCTCTTCCACACACGATCGTCTTCCCCTACCACTAAGAGAAAGTGACCTTTTGCTTTTTCAACGGGGATCACACAAGACGAATTAGCAGGATTTGTTGGGTCATCCAGAGCTTCAAAAGTGTCAAATACACCAGCTTCAGAAACACTGACCTTATTCATATCAAAACGCAGCCCAGGCAGAGTCATCTCACCATAATGGAGGTCTGCAACTGTGTTTGAACTGCAGCCGGAGATACAGACAGCAGCCACTACTTCTGGCAGGAAGGTGATCATGGAAAGTGCTAATTCTGCCCCCTTCCCAGTCCCGATCACTCCAACTCCTGGTCCTTTCACCTTCAGATAAGATAGAGGGTGGGGAAGACAGGAAGAAAGGAATTAAGAAAGTATACGTTATAATGGTATTAGCCATTAAATGCTTTTGTTGTGTTATTAAAAACCAACCAAACAACAAACAACCCAAGGAACAGAAAAGGTTAATTATTGATGTGACCTGTTGGAAAGCTACAGCCAGGACCCTGCCTCCTCCCTCTGTTTAGTGTCTCATTTTTCAGAGCCAAAAAGAGCTGTGAAATCCCACAAAATAACACAGACAGGCACAAAAATTACCATAATTAGACCCTACCTAGTCCCTACTGCACATTTTGATGCAAATATTTTCTCTTTTTCCCAAAATAGGTAGCAGGAATTTCAAGCATAGTCTATTGCTCTGTATATTCAGGCAAATAAAGTAACCTCACAAATGACACCTGAAAGATTAGGTAAGTAGTATTTAGTCTTGTCCTTTTCTAGCCTGGAAAGTAAAACTGAAAGCAATATCCCAAGTCATCAAATCCATTCCTTTGCTGGCCATTGATCAGTTTTGTATCATCCTCTCTGCTTTTACTTTAGAAAATCCCATCTTTATGGCCACTGCTCCTGTTCGGAGGATATTCCACCCCTTCACTCTTCTAATGCTCAGGAATGTTCTAGTTTCCAGCATGAATTTATTTAACAGACAGTTTGTGCCTGAGAAAACCAAAATAAATCCCCGCCACCGCTTGGGCATGACTGCCAAATCCTCCCTTGTCATTACACTCACCTTCGGGTGACGCTGCAGGAATCTAGTTGCCTCCTCAAAGTACTCGAGTTTGAATTCTTTCATGACCTTAGGCAGATCTTCAAAGTCAAAATACGGCAGAGAAAGGGCAGCAAAACCACGGGTAGCCAGGAGGCTAGATCTAAATTCAATCAAACCTCCTTCATCACCATACATGTCAATCACTCCTGGAAATGGGCCGTCCCCTATATTAAAAAGAAGAGGTACAGAGGACCAGTTACCAAACAGGACACTAAACATTGTCTGGTGAAGAGTGAACATCAAAATGCAGAAGGCTTGAGACATTTTCTATTAATACTCATTGTTTTTTTTCCATTTGCACAGCAGAGATTAGAGAACCTAGGAATAGGTCCTTACCACCCCATAAAAATATGCAAACAGTTAAACTTGGTTTTTAAAAAGAAACTGTTCTAAATTTTTTTTTTTTTTTTTTTTTTCCAATGGTCTTAACTTCCCACTCTCAGGACAATCATACTCTAAATCAGCTCTTTTCCCACAAAGAAGCCATACCTTCTTTAGCAAAGTGCAAGCTCATTACTAATGAGGCAAGAGCACTAAGCCCTGAAAGTCAAGTCTACAAAACTTACGCAAATTCTGGAATAAGGTGCATTGAGCAAGGCACAGCAAAGAAACACCCCTTGCTACATGACATTAAATGCTCTTACTAGCTCCGTCTCAGCATCAGCACTGCCACACTTGGCAGTGTGAAATACTACTGAAGATGTGAAGAAACAGGATAAAATTGAGTTTTATGGGTATGGTGATTGATACATAGATAAACATGCCTCTACAGGTTCCACAAAACTGCAGAAATAATCAGAACCACAATTATATATGAGCATTCTTTTGCAACCAAGATCATGTTGTGATATTACTGTATGCCATGCCAGCAGATCTTGAGTTAAAAGGCTAAGGATACACCTCTGGAGACTGTGAAGACCCCAGGCCAGCAATTTTTATTCATTTTTTTATTTAACTTTTTTTTTTCCTGGCCACCAGATGTCACCACTGATGAACCTGGATCCAGCTCACTATAACTATCTCAGAAAAAGTACTTGCTTGTGAAAGATTTCATTAACTCTCTGACATTACCTATATGCAATAAAAAAAAAAAGAAAAAGAAAACAACAATAAGAAGACCCCTGGCATTTCAAGGTGCTTGAGAAAAGGAAGTTTTGGACAAGACATGTTAGATGGTGGAAACCTCAAGTCAGAAAAGGACTGAAACATGCTTTTGGGTGGTTTTTCTTTCAGTTCTGAAATTTTTCACAGAAGTTCGATATTCTGCTGTAGAAAAAATATGTCTGGATAAATTTATCATAATGCCATGATCAACAGGAACCTTTAGCTAACAACAGTCACCCTAGATGGCTAAAAGAAAAAAACCAAAAAAGTATTCATTCATTTATCACCCCTTCCTGGAAGGCTTTCTAGCAAGAGCATGTGATCAGAATACAGTCAAGCATGAATGCATTTCTCTCTCATGAAGACAACCTTTAACTTACACCAGGATCCTGGACTGCCTTCCTGAGAACTTACACATGCCCAAGTTAGACAGTTCTGCACAGCTCACTAAAAAGCATGATAAAGTGGGTTAGACAACTTTAGTATTGCTTAGAAGCAAACCACCACCCCCCATACCTGCAACTGCTATGCCTGAATTGTGAAATCTTTTTCAATACTAAAATTACAGCGTAAGCCCACTGATGTCATCTCACTTTTACTAAGAACAATTCACTTTTAAGATTCCTATCTTAATAGCATTAAGATTTTCCATCCCTTGAGCAAAGAAAGGTATGAATAGTAATGCTGCAACTGGATCTTCCATCAAGAATGATGCCAGCGTCACTTAAGCAATGATTCCAGACTCTTCCACACTATTACAATGTCAGACTTTCTAAATGGAAAACTGCAGTTCCATCTCACAGATCTGTGCATTCCCACTTAGCTCAGCAGAAATCCAGCTCATCCTCTAGGGCAGGATATATCAAAACAACCATGTCCCAGTGATGGAAAATCCAGAGTCCTGACTAAACATTTGATCTAAAATTCAAAGTTCAGTCTCTGTTGTTTTTTTCTTCAGTGGACTTTGGATTAGTATCTAAATGGATAAAAAGATTATTGGTTTGGAAATCATTCACTGGAAATACTTAAACCCCTAATAAATATAATGGTAATTACAGGATTTGCTGAATCAAGTAATTATAAATTAGAGGTAACATGGAGGGCAGTTCTAGGAGCACACCACCTGGGGACATACGTGAAGTTTAAATCACGGCTCAAGTGTACAAGCACCATCATCAGCGAAACGTTTCATTTTCCAACAGCACGAGCAGTCCACCAGAATATCACACCTCATAAAGCACAACCATCCCACCAGCAGAACAGGTAGAACCCGCTCAGAAATCTATTTTGCCTTTACACCACAGAACAGCCGAAGTAACTCAATTATTAACTCAGCTTGGGCTCTCACGGAACAGAGGTGGAACAGCTATATTTTTCTAGAATCTCTTCTACCGCTCCGCTTACTGGCTCATGTTTCACAGGGAAGAAAAACCTTTTTAATTCAATCCAACTGAGGGCAAAATAGTTGGGACATTTAGCACAACGAGGCATTATCAGATTTTCTGAATGTTACAGGTGCTGGAAGTCCAGAGAAAC
The DNA here is from genome assembly GCA_004320125.1 of Scolopax mira. Classification (NCBI taxonomy): domain Eukaryota; kingdom Metazoa; phylum Chordata; class Aves; order Charadriiformes; family Scolopacidae; genus Scolopax; species Scolopax mira. Next base: position 4,432 of record BJBW01017138.1, read on the forward strand.
ATCAAACCTACTGAAAAAAAATCATGAATAGCCACACGGTGATCTCCTCCATCCCTGTTCTCACTTGGCTTCTGGCCACCTCACAACAGCCACCTGCCCCTGCCGAGGAGGACCAGGCAGTGTCCCCACGCAGTGTCCCCACCAGGCAGTGTCCCCACGCACAAGCAGGGCTGTGTCCCAACAAGCCTTTGGGAGTGTCTCCATAAGATTTCAAGGGGACAAAAGAAAACCACCTGCCACCTGCCTGCAGGGTGGCGTTCAGCTCCATTACGGAATATGGATTTCGCAAGTGACATCCTCGTTAGGTTTTTCTTTTAAAAGAGGCTTTCCTTGCTCTGGACAGAGAAGCCTGGGGCTCCCGCCGGCCCCGGCCGGGGCACTCACCCGGCGGCAGGAAGAGGGAACCCCTTACGCCTCCCTCCTTCAACCGGATCCTCCGCACGCCGGGGGCCGTGAACCACCTCTCCACCTCGGCCTTGGCCACCACCGGCCCGGGAATAGCGCCGGGATGGCTGTGGCCTTGGTGGACCAACACCTCCACCTTCATCGGGGTGCCGGTGCTGCGGGGAAGGAGCCGCTGGTACGGCTTCTCCATGCCGGCGGGGGCGAGGCTCCAGAAGAGCCCCATGGGCTCCACGCCGGTGTAGTCCCCGCCGTGCGAGGCGTCGGTGCCCAGGTGCAGCTCTCCGCGGCCGTCCGCCCGGTAGTGCGCGCACGACTGGAAGAGGCAACCGCTCTCATCGGCCGCCACCGCCCGCAGGGTGACCGGCTGCCCCGGCCCCAGCCCCGCCACCCGCGTCTCCACCCGCTCGTCCGCCAGACCGGCGGCGGGGGACACGGACAGGCTTACGGCCCGCCTCCGCGGCGGGGACTGGAAGGGCGGCGGGGCGCGGCACAGGGCCCGCGCCGGAGCCCGGGCGGCGGCGACGGCAACAACCGCTCTCCACATGTCGGCGGCGGGTGGGCGAGAACCGCCGGGGCCAACGGCAATAAGGCAGGGCGGCCGCCGCCCCCGGCAGGCAGCCTCAATCGAGAGCGGAGCCCCGCCAGGGCGGCGCGTTGCTACGGCGACAGAGCGGGGCCGAGGCGGGGAAAGCACCGCCCCGCGCCTTGGGGCCGCTCCCGCTTCCCCCCCCGCCCGCCCTCAGAGCACCGGGAGCCGTCGGTAGAGGTTAATGTTTGGGTTTAATCCGTTAAAAAAAAATAAAAATATTACAATACAGTGAACGCAAACCGTATAATGAATACACCAACGCAACTTCTGTAAAACACGAACGGCAACTTTAGACGATAACCACTTGGCTTGGCTTTGTAAGGCACCGACGCGTTAAAAACTTATCTTTATACAATACTGCAAACTCGCCAGCGCCCCACTGAGCAATATTCAGTGCTTTTTCTGTCAAACTCACCCCTGGGTGCCAAACAGGACTGAAGCCCCCCTGGCCTGGGGTGAGTGGGCTCTGCTGCCCCCAGCTCCTGAGAGGAAGCAGAAATGGAGGCCAGAGGCCCCCAGGGGCTGGCAGGAGAGAGGCCAGTTGCCACCCCAGGGATGCTGCCACCCCACACATGGCTGGCCCACATGGCAAGGAAAAGATGGTGCCTCAGGGAGCTGCCATTGCCAGCTCAGCTGCCCAGCAGTGTTCAGTGACACTTAGAGCTGTGGAGGCACTAAAGAGAATATCTGGGCAGGGAAAACATGTCCCCCAGGAGCGCTGTGGACCTACACAGGGATGCCCAGCCCTGCCGAGGAGAGGCCCACCAGCAGTTCTTGGCATCACTACCAGCGGGTCCAATTCTGCTGTTCCTTCATGCTTACAAACACTCCAAAAGCGTTCAAATGCCTCATTTGTATCACATGTGTTCAGAATGTCATGCCAGGCTACACGTGGGCTGTTGCCTACAAAGGGGAGATGTGTTATCTGAAGATGCAAGTAAAGCATTGCTGCTTTTGGTAAGTGAAATATTAGATAGTAAGTGTTAAGGCAGATGCATTTTAGTGATGTGGGAGAAGAGGAAGGAGCACCGAAGGAGAGGGAAGTGCAAAGGGAGGACAGAAAGACTGCTGGAGGAAGAGAAAATCGCTGCTTCCAGACAAAACTACAGCATGAAGCTGACTCTTTAAAGGCATACAACATGTTTCCTCTGAAATAGCCAAGGCAAATTTTCATCCCGGTTCTCAGCTTGGATGAGTTCCCTTCCACTTAAATTCACATTCAAAGCAGACCCAGCCTTACCACTACCATTTTTCCAGTTTATAATCCCATACTACACACAACAGGCAGCCAAGACCTCTAAACAAGGTTAAAGGAGTGTGTTAAAAGGAAGCAGCTCTCATGCTCTCACCCACTATAATCCTCCAAGAAACCCAATAGCTTATTCTCTGATGTTCTTTGTTCTCATTTAGAGCCATTTAACAAAACAGACTTGAAACACTAGCATCTTGATCTGTAAAGTAACCTAACTTACATCACAGCTTACTGGATGTTCCAGATGGCTTGCCCACGAGGTGTTTGTGGAAGAAAGCTTGGATCTGGTGCCAAGCATCTATCTGTGCCTCACAGTGTGCCTTGGGCTCCCCTCCCCACACCACAGGCTTGCCAACTAGCAGGTGCATTGAGGCTGCACACATTGGGAAAAAGGGGGGTTCAATGTAGTGCCCTGCTCCAGGATAACAGACTATCTCAGGCTTTTCCTTCCCATGAGCTTGCAAACGTTTGCTCCCCTCAACTGCAAAGAATTCACTTTTCCAGTTGCGATCGTCCTGACCAACAATGAACAAGAAGCGACACTCGGCCTTCTCCAAAGGGATAAAGCTTTGGCGGTCAGGCCCTTCTAGTGGGTTGTTCAGTACATCCACAATATCAGCAATCCCAGACTTGGTGAGTTTGATGCGTTTTGGATCGACACCGAGGGGCGGAATGGTGACATCCTTGTAGCAGAGCACTGCACCCACATTTGCCACTGAGCCGTTGATAAGGGCGGTGGCCGTGATGCCCTTTAGGAAGGAGGCCATGGAGATGCAGAGGTCACCCCCCTTTGAGATTCCAAGCAACCCAATCCCCGGACCTTTAACCTGGAGGGGAGAGAAGAGAAACCACAAGCCATGAACTATGGCGTGCCACTTTTTAAAAATGTTGTCATGTTTGCAGCACTGTCTGTCCTGAATCTGGACTTCAGGAGTAGGCATGTAAGGTCCTGTGTGCAGGATCCATATCTGGGACACTGATATGCCCTTCTGAGACTATAGCCTCATCCTAACAAAACTACAAGGCTCGGTGCTGAAGGTACTGCAGAGGGTACAGCTATGCTTGCAAAAAGCATGCAAATGCACAGCCCCAGATTCACTTTGCTTATGTCAGTTCAGGGAAGAAGAGGGAAGGGGCAGGGGAAGCCTCTTCTACAAATGCTTTCTTTCAGTGCAAAATGCTCCAATAACTATGATACTGTCAATAGTCATGATAAAGTATTGCTTATGTTCAACCACTCTCTTCTATTCCCCTTCCAAGAAGCTCACATGGGGTAACAGACTCCACATCAGCTGCCCTCCCATTTCTCTAATATGCTTGGTGTCTAAATCACAGTGAAAAGGAAGTATTCTGAGGGAATTTACTCATTAAAAAAAAAAAATCTTCAAAAAATAACCTATTAAAACCATTTTTCTAAGCAAATTGTCCAGTCCCCTGGAGTCAACCTAGAATAGGTGACCTTCATGTTCTTTAACACGGGCAAATTATTTAGACTAGGAAAGCTAAATGATCTTACAGGGTGCTGAAATCCTGTAAAGACACTGGAAGGATAGCTAATATCACAACTGCTTCAACATCCAAAGACCTTCAGGGGTAAAAAGGCTCTGAGGCAGCATCCAAATTTAATACCTTTTTTATCTTACCACCACTGTAATAGACTCCAAACCCACTGAATTTGGAGCATGGGAATGTGGCTGAAACTTTACAATGTGCTGAAAACATGGTGAGAGTATCAGTGGAGGTGATCATGGGATGTTATGATGTTGCAATGGTGTTGCAATTTTCAGAGTTTTTTGGGCAGAAAGCTGGCATGAGCAGTTAGGGTATGAGCAATCAAGACCTTTAAAAACTACTCATCTTTCTGAGGTTAATGAAAGTAATTATTTTGAGTTCTCCAGAGAAATCAAGTACCACCTTGTGCAATTCTAGTTATCATCATGCACAGCTACTTGGAAGGAGATGCAAACCCGAGCGGGGTTCTCTTCCAAGAGGTGTCGACTGAGAAGGATCCCCAAGTTCACAGCTAGCTGCTGAAACCCACACTCACCAACGACCAACATTTGGCTTGATTTTACCAGCTTATACAATACACAGCAACAAATGTACTGGTGGACTAACTTGAGACCTGGCTCAGAGAAGCCTATCATGTGCCCCGACACTCAAAAGGTCATTTAGTTCTGAAGGAACTAAATTCTACAGAGCATAATCCTAAAAGCCACGTGGAAGCTAAATAAGCCTCCAGGCAACTAGTACCCGAACAGCAGAACTGGAATAACCTGCCAGAGAGCCACTGTAATGGGAGTTAAAGATATATAAGAAACAAATAACATCCAACTTGCATGGAGATGCTATTTGATGTACAGCAATCCTGCCCCATCTGCAGTCTGATAGTTCCCTGTAATGAGAGTCAATGAACAAACCAACCTGGGTGTGTTGCAGCATGTAGTTCACGGCTTCTTCAAAATATTCCAGGTGGAATTCCTTCATCTCTTTGGGGAGATCTTCATAGCCATAGAAAGCCAGAGCCAGCACAGCAAAGCCATGGTTGGCCAGCAGGCATGCCCTGTATTCAGGGAGTCCTCCTCCAGTTCCATACAAGTCAATAATGCCCGGAAAGGGGCCTTTTCCTGCAAGAGACCACATAACAGGGCACATTAACCCACAATTTTTAATTTATATTTCTAATTCATAGGCCTGGGAACGTGTTGTTTTAAAAACGAATAAAACATAGAGCAGCAGAATGCCCCAGTTTTCAGTAAATGGCTACGCTGCTTCAAGATTAAACAAGACAGTACAAAATAGCAGGTCTGACAAGGTTTTGGATAACATTGGGGAACACCTGGCTGGAAGGGCAGGGATCCCTTGACAGGCAGAACTAATTTTCTTTATTATGTAAACTTCATGCAAAGGTATCAAGCTCTGCTTCAAAAACACCCAGGTTTTGGTCTCTCCTCAGTGTATTTCTCAGAAGACTGATGCAAAAAACCACATCTTCTGATGGTTCCAGCTTCTCAGTTCCAGTGTAAATGTACCAGAACCATTTATTCCAGGATTAAGAGAAGAAAGTATTTGCAACGGGCCTTGCTAATCTGATATGGGAAGCTTTGCATTGGATTCATCAGGGAACAGGGACTGAAGTCCAAAGCTGGGAGGGATTGCTGCAAACAAAGCACAGAAAGGAGAAGGCCAAGAGGCAGACTCCCGTTCCTGCTCATAAGGCAGGGTGAGGTGTCTGCAGACTAACACGCAGAACTTGGGCAACAAAGAAGAAGAACTGGAAATTCAACACCAGCTACAGGATTAAAATGCAATCATAGTTCAGGACACCGGCTGGGACAGCATGTATGATTTTGGCAGTATCATGGAGAAGTTACCAGGGACAGACAGGGAAGAAAGGGGAGAAGGGAAGGCAGGTATTACGTAGAGGGGCTCCTCGAGTATGTGGAGCTCCAGAGACATGCTTGGTGAAAGCCTCTGGGTCACAGGGAGAAGGAAAGGTGGGATGTGGTGGTAGTGTGGCTGCTACAGACCACTCAACCAAGAGGAGGCAAGAGATGAGGCTTCCTACAGACAACTATCAGAAGCCTGGACAGCTGCTGAGAGGACAGCACAGCATTTGTCATGTTGAGAGAGCAGTCAAGATAAAAAATTCAGTAAGGTATTAGAAAACCCCAGACCAAAAATCCCGATTGGACTGAAAGGCGTGTGAACAGCGTTTGGAGAGCACGTGAGGGGTGGGTGTAGAGACTGCAAGGGTATAATTCCCCAGGGATTTCTTTGTTCAACGTTCCTCTCTGGAGGCACCCAGTTCGCTTGACCCTGCGCTGTACCTTTCAACTAAATTATTTATTTTTATAAAACCCGACGGTGTGAGGCAGGAAACCTAGGGTCGAGCCTGGAGGAGCAGGAGGCATACCTGACAACCAGTGTGTGTGTGAGGAGTCAAAAGGGGGGACCCTCCTCTCAGCTCACTGGGGTCACCCGCTGCAAAGGGACCCCGGCCCAAGCAGTGATGGACTTGGGTCCTGCTCCTTGAATGGTTTGTGAAAGCTCAGGCAGCGGCTTCTTCTTTTAACAGCCAGGCAATCTGAACACCTCACGGACCCTCTCAAAGATTATTTTCTGACAAAAACACTCCAAGGGCAACCATGCCTAATGCTTTACTTCTGCTCACAAACGGGGAAGGACTGGGGACAAATGTGGCAGCAAAAGACAGCTTGGGTTACAGCAAGTGTGACATTAAGTTCAGGATCTGCAGAGAGGCTGGGAAGGGAAGGGAAGCAACAGGCTTAGGACTCAATACTTTGGGAGAGAAATCCTCAACCTACTCAAAGGATGACTAGCTGAAATTCCTGGAAAGCAGCCAGGTAGAGGAAAGGTACCTTCAAGTCTGGCCGACACCACCTCCCACAGCATTTGGAAACAAAACGGGTACGGTGATCGATGCCCTCATGTCTGATACAAGTCAACAAAACAAACTCACTTGTGTTTCAGCCCTAATAGCGTTGAGAAGCGTGGCCAGCAGATCAAAGCTGGTCGGGTTGATCCAGGAGGCTCCTTGAAGGGTGCCCAGCTCCAGCTCCCCCTTGTTCTCTGACGGCTACCGGGACCAAGGGGAGTCTGGAGGGGTCACGGCTCCAGGCCTGGGAGTGCGGGGCCGGGGAGGAAGAAGCCCGGCGCTGCCGGTACTCACCGGGGGGCAGGAAAAGCGTCGCCCGGATCCTCCCCTCTCGCACCGGGACTCTCCGCACCCCGTCCCGCAGGAACGCCCGCTCGTGCTGCGCCTGGGCCAGGAGCTGCCCGGGGGGCTCCCCGTGGCCATCAAACACCTCCAGCTCCAGGAGGAAGGGGCTCTGGATGTCCTTCTTCACCAGCCGCCTGAAGGGCTTCTGAGGCTGCAAAGCCCAGAGCAGCCCCATGGGCTCCAGGCCGGAGAAGGTGCCTCCCGGCAGCGCGGGGCAGCGGGCCAGGTCCAGCTCCCCGTCGCCCCCCGCCTGGTAGCGGGCCCAGGCCTGGAAGAGCTCGCCCGTCTCGTCCCGCAAGGACGTCCGCAGCGTGACGGGCTGCTGCGGGCCCAGGCCCTGCACGGCGATGGCCAGCGGCTCATCGAAGAGGCTGCGGGCGGCGGGCGAGAGGCGGATGGAGGGGGCCGTGGAGGAGAGGCCGCGGGCAGGGGCCGTCCTTGCGGGTCTGCTGAGCTGCGGGGCTGCAGGTGCGGGGCTGGGCCAGGGCAGCCGCTTCTGCCAGCCACGGG
>BJBW01017141.1:0-21515 GCA_004320125.1 Scolopax mira
CTGCCCTCACTGCCCACAGCCGAGTGTCCCCCCCACGGGGACACAGTGTGCTTTTGGGGGACAGCGCTCAAAATCATGGGGGACGGGTCGCCAGTTCCCTCCCCAAGTTCATCACCGTGGCCCAACATTGGGGTCATTAGTTAATTAGTGTTGAGCCACCAGCGCCGCCCACCCGGCTTCAGCGCCGGGAGGGGAAACTGAGGCACGGGACAGCCCCGACCCCACCAACGGGGTCCCCACCCGCCACCCACCACCTGCCCCGAATCCTCCCTAACGAGCTCCCGGCGAGCAGTGGGGCAGAGGGGGGGCAGAGACAGCCCCCCCCAAGCTGAACCTGTGCCCCCGGAGCATCGATTGGCCCCCACGCCCCCCCCCCCCCGCCAGCCTCTGGTGTCCCCTCAGTGTCACCCACCCACCTCCCGGTGTCACGTCACGTCACGTCCCGTCCTGCTGCCAGAGCAAACAGCCCTGGGCTCGGCCGCATCGATTCTGCCGGAGCTGCTGTTTGCTTGACCTTTGCAGAGGAGCCGCAGCCACCGCCACCGCAGCTGCCACTGTCACCGCAGCCACCACTGTCACCGCAGCCACCACTGTCACCACCGCCACCGCAGCCGCCACTGTCACCGCAGCCACCGCTGTCACCACCACCACCACTGTCACCGCCACCGCAGCCACCACTGTCACCACAGCCACCACTGTCACCGCAGCCACCACTGTCACCACCGTCACTGCAGCCACCACCACCGCAGCCACCACTGTCACCACTGCCACCGCAGCCACCACTGCCACCGCAGCTGCCACCGCCACCACAGCCACCACTGTCACCGCAGCCACCACTGTCACCACCGCCACCACTGCCACTGCAGCCACCGCCACCACTATCACCACTGTCACCACCGCCACCGCAGCTGCCGCCACCACCACAGCTGCCACCACCACCACAGCCACCAGTCACCATCACCACCACTGCCACCGCAGCCACCGCAGCTGCCACCACCACCACCACCACTGCAGCCACGACAGCTGCCACTGCCACCACTGCCACCACCGCCACCACTGCCACCACCGCCACCGCAGCTGCCACCGCCACCGCAGCCACCACTGCCACTGCAGCCACCACTGCCACCACAGCTGCCACCACAGCCACCACTGCCACCACCACTGCCACTGCCATTGCTGGCACCGCCACCACTGCAGCCACCACTGTCATTGCTGCCACCACAGCCACTTGCCCCCACCACTGCCACCGCCACTGCCACCGCTGCCACCGCTGCCCCTGCTGCCAGTGCAGCCACCTCAGCCACTGCTGCCACTGCTGTCATCACCACTGCTGCCACTGCTGTCACCACAGCCACTGCAGCCACCTCTGCTGCTGCTACCGCTGCTGCCAGCGCCACCACTGCTGACACAGCTCCCAGTGCTGTCACGTCTCTGTCCCTTTTCCCCTCCCTCCTCCCACTCCCCAGTGTGGCCCCTCCGTGGCTGCGGCCGGTTCCCCGTCCCCCAGAGGGACGGAGGTGGCTCGGGGCGGGGGCAGTGCTGTACCCCCTCCCCATGCAAGGGTTGGGGACAGGGACAGGGAGCACCCTGGGGACTCCAACCAGACCAATGTGGTGGCCATGGGATGGAGACACAATGCCCGGTGGCCATGAGGTGACCTGGGACTGTGGCCCCACCACGAGGACACAGTGGCCAGGACCAGGGGTGTCCCCTTCCCCTCCAGGTGAGACAAGTGCCTTGACGCAACCAGGGCCTGGCGGTGTCCCCTCCGTGGCCACCCCGTCCCCACGCAGAGCCCCCTGCCCACCCGGGGCCACCACCAAACCGTGACGGTGGGTGACTCACGCAGCCCGTGACCTCGGCGAGGCGTATTTTTAGGCGCTCGTTAAAAAAGAAAGATAACGAGGAGGGAGGGGGGGGACACAACACAACGACAGAGAAGAGAACCAGGGAAGGAGCTGGTGACATGCTGGTGACAGCTTGAGGGGGGGACATGGGGCTGGCAGGATCCCCACCCCTAAAAGAGCCCGCCCCCCCCAACAAGCCTCGTTAAGCCCCCAGGAATAATTGCCTCCTTAAAGGCGGCTAATTGATTTTTACACGCTGATTAAATTAGAGCCTCTGCGGGAGCAGGGGAGGGGATGCGGGGGCGATCGATGGCCTGACAAGTGTCCCCTCTGTCCCCTCCTCTTTAGGATTGCGGGGGGGGGGGGTCTGGGGTCTGTCCCCTGCGTGTCCCCCTGGGTTTGGGGACACTGCGCGGCTGTGGCACGGGGAGGGGGATGCACCCCCAGGGGTTTGGTTTTTTTTCAGGGGGGGGAAATGACACCATGGGCCCCATAGGTGACAGCGGGGTTGATGCCACCTCAGCATCGTCACCTGAGGCCACCAAACCGCTCCAGCAGGTGACACTGGGAGCAGCCCCGGGGCCGCTCTACACCCATGTTGCCCCCCCCGGTCCCCGTCCCCGTTCTGTGTCACCCCCCCGGCTCGTCCTTCGCTCACCCCCGGCGCTGGCGGCGGCTGTCACTTGCCATCGTGTCCTGCTGTCCCCGCCGAGGCTGAAGGAGATGGCAGGCGATGGAGCGGCCGCAGCCGCGTGTCCCCATGTCACGAGCCCGCCGGGCCTCAGCCCCCCAGGGGGCGGCTCTTTGGCGTGGATGTCACCCCTTTGTGTGGCCCGGTCGTCCCCACGGGGGCACCTGTGGGTGCCCTGTTGTCACCCTGGTCTTTGCCACCGATGGTGTCACCACATCCCATGGCCCGATGGGTGCTCCTGGGTGGTGGCCACGTGGGTGCCCCAAACCGTGTGTCCCCTGGGGCCCTGGTCCCCCGGAGGGGGGGACCCTGGGGATGCTCTGGGGTCCGTGGATTTGCCCCCATGGGGACACGGGTGACGTGTCCCCGGGGTGTCCCCAGCTGCAGGGATGAGGGGATGGAGGTCCGGGCCCCGTGGGGACGCGGTTGCCGGGGATGGGGGTGGCATCGCTCGGACCCCGTGGGGACAGGGGGGTGGCCACGCGGGGCTGATCCACGCCGTGGGGGGGGGGGGGGGGGGGGGGGGGGGGGGGGCGGGGACACACGCGGGGGGGGGCTGGGGGCACGGAGGGGCCCGCAGCGGCGGAGGCGCAGGGTCCCCACGGACGATCACGGGTGGGTGAGGGAGCGGGGGGCGTGGCGAAGTGAGAAGGGGCGTGTCCAAAGGGGGGCGTGTCCCCCCGCCCAGGGAGCTGCGGGGGCGTGTCCCGGGTGGGAGGAGGCGTGGTCTGAGCGGGAGTGGGCGTGGCCTGGGCGGGCGGGCGCGGGGCGCACCGGAGCCAGCGGAGCGCAGCGGAGCGGAGCGGCCGCCGCCGCCGCCGCCACCCCCCGGGTGTTTCCCCCCCACCACCCCCGCCGCCGCCCTGCTCCCCCCCACCGGCACCATTGCCCCCCCCGGGCGACAGCGCGCCCCGGCCGGGCGGCGGCTCAGCCTGGGCCGGAAAACTTTACTGGCGGCCGCGGCGGGGGTGGTGATGGTTCTGGTGCTGGTGGTGCTCATCCCGGTGCTGGTGAGCTCCGCCGGTACCGACGGGCGGTACGAGATGCTGGGGACCTGCCGGATGGTCTGCGAGCCCTACGGCCCCGCCGCCTCCCCGCCGCAACCGGACGAACGCGGCCCCCTCCCGCCTCCCTCCACCCTGGTGCAAGGTCCCCAAGGCAAACCGGGGCGACCGGGGAAACCGGGACCGCCGGGACCACCGGGAGAACCGGGACCGCCGGGACCGGCGGGGGCACGGGGTGAAGTGGGACGGCCGGGACCTCCGGGATTGCCAGGACCGGGGGCGACGGGGGCGGTGAGCGCGGCCACCTACAGCACGGTGCCACGCGTTGCCTTCTACGCCGGCCTCAAGAACCCCCACGAGGGCTACGAGGTCCTCAAGTTCGACGACGTGGTCACCAACCTGGGCAACAGCTACGACGCCGCCTCGGGCAAGTTCACCTGCGCCATCCCCGGCACCTACTTCTTCACCTACCACGTCCTCATGCGCGGCGGCGACGGCACCAGCATGTGGGCCGACCTCTGCAAGAACGGGCAGGTAAGGGCTGGCCACCTCGGCTACCAGCCCCACCGCGGGGACGGGAGCTGCTGCTGCCCCCCAAGCACCGGAGAAGGGCGCTGGGTGCTTTCTCAGGGGGCCACTTCATTTTCCCGGCCCCAGGGATGCACCCCCCAAGGTGCTCCATCCTTCTCCTGGCCCCAGAGAGGAACTCTCAGGGTGCCACATCCTTCTCCTGGTGCCGCTGCTGGGCTCTGGGTGCTTCCCTGGAATGGTCTGTCCTTTGCCCAGCCCCGGGGATACAGCCCCAGGGTGACACGTCCTTTTCCCAGTTGCAATGGTGGGCTCTGGATGCATCCCTGGGGTCCCACCTCCTTCCCCCGGCTGCAGAAGTGCAGCCCTGGGGTGCCCTGTCCTTCTCCTGGCGCTGGAGATGCACCCTTGGGGTGCTCCATCCTTCTCCTCCTGGGCTCTGGGTGCACCCTGGGGGTGCCCCATCCTTTTCCCAGCCCCAGAGATGCACCCCCAGGATGTTCTGTCCTTCTCCCATTGGTGATGAGGGGCTCTTGTGCACCCCCAGGGTGAGCCATCTTTTTCCCTTCCCCAGGGATGTACCCCCAGGATGCTCTGTCCCTCTCGTGGTGGCAATTACGAGCTCTAGGTGCATCCCCGGGGTGCCACATCCTTCTCCTGGCCACGGAGATGCACCCCCCAGGGTGCTCTGTCCTGCTCCCAGCTCCAGAGATGCGCTGTCCGTGTGCCCCATCCTTCTCCCAGCCCTGGAGGGGCTCCCCCATGATGCCCCATCCTTCTCCCAGTAGCGATGATGGGCTCCAGGCGTACCCCCGGAATGTCCTGTCCTGCTCCCAGCCCCGAAGATGCACCCCCAGGGAGCCCCTTCCTTCTCCTGGTGTCAGCGATGGGCTCCGGGTGCACCCCCGGGGTGCCCTGTCCTTCTCCCCTCCCTGGAAATGCTCCCCCGGGTGCCCCATCCCTCTCCCAGCTCTGGGGACACACACTGCCACCGTAGCCACCCTGTCCCCCAGGGTCCCCTCAGTCCTTTCCTTGGCCCCGGAGACACGCTCCACTGTGTCTCTGGGGTGCCTTGGGGTGTCCCCACAGTCTCCCCGGGGTGCGCTGCCCTCCCCGGCCATACCACCGTCCCCACTGGGGCTCCCCTGGGGAGGCCCAGGAGCGCCTGCCCTGCTTTTGGGGTGCTGCACCCCCAGCCCGGAGCCAGCTCTGCTGGTGCTGTGTCAGGAGAGACACCCCTGCCCCCAGCCAGGCTGCCTGGGGGCCATGATGCGGGGGTGGGACACAAACCCCAAGGCTGGCTCCATCCTTGCCCCCCCCGACCCCACTCCAGCATCCCCCCACCCCCCCACCCCATCCTTCTGAAAATCCTCCCGATGCCGAGACGCAGCCTCTCCACCCCCACGGTTTTCGGGGGGTGCCCCTTTCCCATGCTGTGTGTGTCCCCCCAAAACCATGACCGGAGGCACAAGACGTGGCCGGGACCCCCAAAATCTCACCCCAGCTCAATTCCCTTGGGTGTCACTGCAGCCAGAATCCTCGCCCCATTCATCCCTCTTCCCGCTCCCGCTTCCCATCATTTTCTCCCAGCACCAAGCCCCGCGGTGCAGCCCCGTCCTGGGGACGGACAAATTAACCCAAAACTGAGTTATCAACCCCAAAAAAATCCACGGGTGGGGGGGTGGGAAGCAGGGCCCCCGGCACAACCACCCTGCTGCACCCCTCAGCTCCAAAAACCTCCGAGCTGGGAGCGCAGCGGGGGCAGGAACCGCTCGGCATTTTTTCTCCATCCAAACAGTTTACATTTTCTTTAATTTTTTTATCGCTTCGTGGGGTTTTTTTTCTCTGTTATGCGTGCCCCCCCCCCCCCCCCCGCCCCAAATTTTGGGGTGTCCTGGTAATGCTTGGCACCACCAGCTCTTTCACCCAAGCAGCATCTGTGTAACTCCAAACTGAGCATCCCCCCCCACCCCCATCCAAAACCCACTTCACCCCCTTTTTTCACCTCCAAAATATTTTTGGGGACCCCCCCAAAACCTTCCTGCCTCCTTCTGCCCCCCCCTCCCCCCCCTCCAGCTCGGTGGGGGATCGATGCACCCAAGTGCTACCGGATGAATTTCCAGAAGCTACGGAGCCCCTCGTTGAGAGGAACCGCGCTCGGTCGGGCGCGCGATGCAGCTTAATTAACCGCTTGTTAATTACTAACGAGATATCGCCGCTCCCATATTTATAAAGAAGTGGCTCGGGAGGCGGGGGAGTGCTTTGGTGGGCTGACACACCGGCGGGAGAATTTAAAAAAGGCCCCCCCAAAATGCCCCAAAAAATTAAAAAAATAGGGTTCATCAGGATTTTGTTCCCAAAACCGCCCCATCCCTGGGAAGGTTGGGGGGGCTGGGTGGGGTGTTGGGGGAGGGGGTGTCCCAATGGATAAGGGTTGATCCCGGCAGCATCCGGGGGAATTATAACTTGGGGGGCCACCTCTGACCCCCCGTTTTCCTCCGGGCGCATCACCCCTGTTAATGAGGGGCTGGAGTTAATGAGAGCCAGGGGAGCCCTGGAGCTGGGAGGGAGCTGCTCCCGGTGGTTAATTAGCATTAATTATTCTTATTTGTATTAGCCTGTAGATGAGGCAGCGGGAGGGGGGAGATGTTGGCCGGGGGGGGTGGGAATTGGAGCCAGGCAGTTTTGGGGTCCCCGTGGTGTGTGGCATGGCAGGGTGTGTGGCTGTGCCATGGCTTGGGGGGGACACAGCCCCGGGGGGGTCCCCATGGGTGAGGGGGGCCTGGGGATGGTCCCCAAGGGACCCTGTCTGGGGGGACACGGGGACCTGCCAGGGGGTAGTAGGGGGCACCACTGCCATGTCCAGCGGTGTCTGAGGGGGGGGACACCTGCTGCTGTACCTGGAGGGGCACCTCTCACCATGTCTGGGGACCCTGGGGGGGGGCACACACCCCCATGTCTGGGTGTCCTGGGGTGGGCACCCACTGTCATGCCCAGGAACCCTGGGGGGCACCCGCTGCTGTGACCGAGGATCCAGGGAGGGGACACACACCCGCCATTGCACGTGGGTGTCCGGGGGGGGCACTCACTGCCATACCTTGGGGGTCCTGGGCCGTGGCGGCTGTGGCATGTGGGGTGCATGGTGTCCCCAAGGCACCGGGTGTCCCCACGAGCAGCTCAGCCCCACTGCCCTCCTGTTCCTCCACCCCGCCTTGAGTGCGTGCCGCCATGTTGGGGCCCACCCCACTGCCCCCAGGGCTGGTGACACCCCCCCAGCGCTGTCACTGGGGTCGGTGACAGTGGCTGCAGCAGACCCAGCACCCGAGGGCACGTCACCCCCATGGTTCCCACCTCCGGGGGCTGCACCACGGGGAAACTGAGGCACGGAGCAGGATGAGGCCATTGTGGGGGACACACACACACACACGTGGTGGCAGCCCCCACCTCCTCTGCCACCGCGGTGCCGGGAGCGGCTCAGCCCGGCCCTGGCGCTGCCATTTATCTTCCCTGGTTAGTGCCAAGGGCTGGCGGGCGCGCGGTGACAAGGCGGCTCCTTAACGAGGGAAGACGGATGGTGGCTCTGGCTGCGGCGGGGTGGGGGGGGACACCATGGCGGCAGAACACGGCACCAAACCAGCTCTTCCTGGTTCTCCTTCCCCTCTTGCTTCTTCCCCACCTCCTCTTCCTCAGCATCACCCCAGTCCAGGAGACATCCCCCAGAGACTGGGGTGTTGGGATCAACTGAGATTCACTGTTGCCCCCCTCCCCCCTACTCCCCAGGGATGGGGACTGTGGTGGGGGGGGGGTAGAGAGAAAGGGGGGTGTGTGACAGTGTTGGTGACAGCACGAGGGCTGCGGCTGCGTGGGTGGGAGCGAGCCCTATGGGACCACCTGCTGGGCCATCAGTAGGTTCCAGAGTTAACAGCCTCTGGCTGGTGAGTTGTCACACCATCGTGTGTCACACCACATGCCTGTGGACTCAGGGAGATGGTGCCGTGTTTCACGAAGAGGAGGGGACCCCTGGGACCCTCATCTTGTGGGACAAGGACAGGAATCCATGGAGACACCCCTCCTCGCCCTGCCGGCTTCTGGGACCCCGCAGCCGCTCGGCGGTGCCTCCCCGTCTGGCGCAGCCAATTAAGAGCCCATCCTCATTGGTTATAATTAGGAGCATCTCCTCTCTGGTGCATCTCTCTTACATTTCACTTGGGATTTTACCTGCTGCCTTGTCACTGTCACCCGGCGCCGTGCCACCTCCCTGCAAGGGATTGGATTACCCAAAGAGTTCGGCAGCGGGTTCCGGCCACGGAGCTCCTTTGCCAGGCGGGTACGGCACCTCCCGCTCCCACGGCGCCTCCCGGCCTCGTCCTCTGGCCCCGAGGAAATATTTCCCTCCCCGCAGCAGGTTGGGGTCTGGGGGAGGCTTGTTTTGGGGGGATTTGAGCTCAGCATGTGGTCCCTGAGAAGCTCGTGGGGTGTCTGAGAATGTGGAGCTGTGTCTGGGCCATGGGTCTGCATCCGAATCCGGACTCGGGATCCCGTGTCTGAGCCGTGGTCCTGGAACCAAGTCAGGCTCCTGTGTTGGAGCTGGGACCCCACATCCAGATCTGGAGCCGTGGTTCCACGTCTGAGCCGTGGTCCTGCCTCTGTGTCCAGAGCTGGGGTCCCGTGTCTGAGCTGGGGTCCCATCTTCAAATCCAGAGTCGGGATCCTGTGTCAGAGCCGTGGTCCTGCCTCTGAACCGAGTCAGGGTCCAGGCCCACGTGGTCCTGTGTCCTAATCCAGAGGTGAAGTTCCATGTCTGAGCCATGATCCTGCATCCAAATCCAGATTTGGGGTCCCATGTTGGAGCTGTGACCCCACATCCAGATCTGGAGCCGTGATTCTGTGTCTGATTCCCATGTTTGAATCCAGAGTTGGGGTCCTGGGTCCAAACCACAGTCCTGCATCCGAACCCGAAGTTGGGGTCCCATGTCTGAGCTGTGGTCGTGCATCTGAATCCGCAGCTGGGGTCCCGTGCCTGAGACATCCTGCATCCAAATCTGGATGTCCCATGTCATAGTCCCACATCCGACCCCAGACCCGTGGTCCCACACCTGAGCCATGGTCCCATATCCAAACCCAGAGTCAGGATCCCATATCTAAAGCATGGCCCCACATCCGAACCCAGAACATCCCACACCTGAGCTGGGGTCCCACATCCGAGCCTGCCAGGTCAAGGAGAGGCTCCAGGCGATGCTGGGAGAAGCCACCTCCATCTGGGACCCGTTCACCCACAGGTGGGGATCCCCACCTCACCCTGGAGCTGGCAGGGGGCTCTCCCTGGCTGGGGGGTGAGCTGGGACTTCAGGTGTCCCCCCGGGATGGGAGGGCTGAGCTGGTGTCCCCTGAGGGGGGTAACGCGGTGTCCCCTGCCAGGTGAGGGCCAGCGCCATCGCGCAGGACGCCGACCAGAACTACGACTACGCCAGCAACAGCGTCATCCTGCACCTGGACGCGGGGGACGAGGTCTTCATCAAGCTGGATGGGGGCAAGGCCCACGGCGGCAACAACAACAAGTACAGCACCTTCTCCGGCTTCATCATCTACTCGGACTGAGCCTGGACCCACAGCGTCACCCCACTGCCCTGCAGCCCCACGGCATCCCCCCGCTGCCGTCCAGCCCCACGGTGTCTCCCCACAGCATCCTCTAATGACCATTGAGCCCCACGGCATCCCTCTGCTGCCGACCAGCCCCATGGCGTCTCCCCACAGCATTCCCCAATGACTGCCCAGCCCCACGGCATCCCCCTGCTGCCATTCAGCCCCACGGCGTCTCCCCACAGCATCCTCCACTGACCATCCAGCCCCATGGCATCCTTCTGCCATGGTTTGGCTCCACAGCATCCCCCACAGCCACCCAGCCCCATGGCGTCTCCCCATAGTATCTCCCAATGACTGCCTAGCCCCACAGCATCCCCCTGTAGCTGACCAGCCCCACGGCTTCTCCCCATAGCATTCCCCAATGACTGCCCAGCCCCACAGCATCCCTCTGCTGTGGTTTGGCTTCCTGCTGCTGTCCAGCCCCACAGAGTGCCCCAAGGACCATCCAGCCCCACAGCATCCCCCTGTTGCCATCTAGCCCCATGCCATTCCCCAAGGACTCTCCAGCCCCACAACATCCCCACACTGCTCTCCAGCCCTATAACCTTTCCCTTCTACTCTCCAGCCCCACAGCATCCCCCCAACAGTGGTCCAGCCCATCTATGGGGCTTCAACCCCCCCTCTTTTCCCATTTCCTTACCCCACAGCTGCTAATTTGGGGCTGGGGGGGCCACAGGGGGCCCCACTGCACCCCCAGCCCATGGCTGCTCCCCCCGCTTGCCCCCACAGCCCCCTGCTGCCTCCCCATGCCCGGGGCGATGCCGGGGGTCCCCGCAGTGTGTATATATGTACAGGATGCGCAGATGTCTCTATACGGGTGCCCCCCCGTCCTGCTCCGTCCCAGGGGGCTGCGCTGGGGTGGGGGGAGCCGCCCTTGCTGCCCGACCCCGGGGTGACTCCATGGTAAAGCAGAGCTGTGACCTCTCCCCGTCTGCTGTCTGTGTCCCCGTGTGGGGCAGAGCCAGTGTCCCCGACCCCAGGGACAGCCCCACAGGGTCCTCCTGCCACCCCTCTCCCCCCCCAAATCGACCCCACTTGGGTTATCAAACCAGGGGGGTGCCACGAGGGGCTCCTGTCCCCAAGAGCTGGTGTCACCTATGCCACCTCCAGTGGGGATGCTGGGGGTGCCACCACCACCACATCCCTGTCCCCGGCGCCCCACTGGCCCCATGGGAAGATGTCCCCTCAGGGATACAGTGGCCCCACTACAAGGTGGAGAGACATAGAGGCCAGGCAGAGCCGTGGCGACCCTCTGGCATGCGTGCCTGTCACCACTGCCTTGGCACAGACAGGACGTGGCCCAATTAGAAGTGACAGTGGGTGCCCAGGGCCACCGGCCGCCTCCTGAGTGGCTGCGGCAGGATCGAGGGACGGGGGGCCATTGGGGATGTGGGGGTGGCCCTGGGGACAGGGCACAGGGGTGGGCATTTATTCTCAGACCCCGGCAGGTCCCCAGCGCTCGCTTCTCAGTGCTAATTAGTGGGGAACGAGCAGGGCAGCAGGGGCTCGTTAGGGCCGGAGAGGTCCACCATGAGCTGTGAGGAGAAAGCCGCCATTAAGGCCTGGTGTGGCTGCAGCCACCAACCCCGGGTGGCACCAAGGGGAACCCTGGGTGGGCCCCTCAGCCTCCCCACTGGGCCTTGGTTGGCCTTTCTCCGCCAGACAGTGCCCGGGCCGCCGGTTCCCCTGCTCTCAGGGGGGCCGCCCGGGCCCGGTGCCTACGGTAGGTGCTGAGGCTGGGGGGGGGAAAGATGGCAGCCAGCCTGGGGCACGGCGGGACTACATCTCCCGTGGGGCACCGCGTGGGGCGGGTGGGGCACGCGGATCGGAGGACCCAATGGGAGAGGGCGGCTTGGCGAGGGGCCAATCAGGAAGGGGGGGCGTGGCCCGGCGGACCGTTTGAAAGCGGTTGGAGCGACGGGTGAGCGGCGCCGGCGGCGGTGGGGAAATGTCGGTAGAAGGGGGGAAAAACGGGATCCCGCGTTGGGATGCGGGGGCCTGGAGGGACGGGGAGGGTCTGTAGGGCCTGGGGGAGCGGTGCTGTGTTCGGGAGGAAGCGGTGCGGGGACCCCGGGCGACAGGAAGGGCCCTGGGCGTGGCGGAATGGGGCCTGGAGGGGAGGTGTGGCTGTGAGGAGGGGCTACAGGGGCCGGGAGGGAGGGTTATGGTGTGGGGAGGGGGCTGTGGGGGCCTGCAGGGGGGGTTGTAGCTGTTGGGCAAGGGCTGTGGGGGGGTTGTTACTGCGGGGGGGCTGTAGAAGCCTGGAGAGGGTGTTTGGCTGGGGAAGGAGGGCAGGCATGGGGGTCTGGAGGGGAGGGGGTTGGGCTGGGGGGGCCTGAGGGGGTGGGGGGCAGAGCTGTAGGAAGGGTTTTTAGGGTCTAAAGGGGATATAGGGTGTGTGGGGAGGCTGTGGGAGCTCAAAAGGGGTGTGAGACTGGGGGGGGGGATTTGTAAGGGTGGCTCTTGGGTCATTGGTGGGGATTAGGACGGGGTGGGGGTATGAGGCATTGCCCAGCTTTGGGCTCCCCCTCCACTGACCCGTTTCCCCGCCACACAGAGTGCATGAGAACCTCGGGACGTTCGAGCCCAGAGCTGTGTCCTGCAGCCAGCACCATGTCCCCACCTCAGCTTCCCTCTGTCCCCATGGCCCTGGGCCCCCAGCCCGAGGAGGGCACTGTCACTGTGGTGGTGCGGCTGCGACCCCCCGTGCCCAGCGACCGACAGCAGGCTGCCCACCCTCTCCTGCGTGTCCTCGACCAGCACATCCTTATCTTTGACCCCGAGGAGGCCAGCGGTCCCTCGGGCAGCGTGCCGGTCCCCCGTGGACCCAAGCACCATGGCAAGGACCTGAAGTTCGTCTTTGACCGGGTTTTTGAGGAGAAGGCCACCCAAGAGGAGGTGTTCCAGCACACCACCCGCGAGGTGTTGGACAGTGTCCTCAATGGCTACAACTGCTCTGGTAAGACCCAGAAAAGGGGCCTTTGATCCTTGCCCCATCCCTCCTGATTTGAGTGGGCTTAGCAGAGCCGTGGTTTTATTTTGGAAGCTCTCGAGCAGTTGAGGAGAAGGGGGGGACAGAAGAGCAATGCAAAAAGTTAAGGCCTTAAACCTGTTGGTGGCACCAAGCTGGGGCAGTTGCACAGTGTGGTCAGGACAGGGATGATCCCAACATGGGAGTGTCTGATCTCAGCAGGTAAATGAGGGAAAACTAAGCATGAAGTGTTCTTATAGAATCACAGAATGGTTAGGCTGTAAGGGACCTTAAAGCCCACTCGGTGCCCTGGGCAGGGACACCTCCCACCACACCAGGTTGCTCCAAGCCCCCTCCAACCTGCCCTTGAACCCCTCCGGGGATGGGGCGGCCACAGCTTCTCTGGGCCTTGCTGAAGGGGACCTGGAGGTGCTGGTAGACAAGGAGCTGAATGGAGCCAATAGTGCTGTGGCAGCAGCAAAGGCAAGGTCTTGGGCTGCATCTGCAGTGACATTTCCATCTGAGGTAGGTCATCCCACCCAGTGCTTGCCAGGTAGCACTTGGGGTGCTGGGTCCAGCTCTAGTCCCCCCAACTCCAGAAGGACACAGGCAGGTCCAGTGGAGGCTTGAGAACATGCCCAAGGAGGAAAGACCAGTGGAGTTGGGGCTTTTCTCCCTGGAGAAGGAAGGCTCAGGGGAGACCTTATGATTTTTGAATCCTTAAAGTGTGGCCGCAGAGAGGATGGAGTTTGTGTCATCACCAGCAGATGACAAGGGACAAGTTGCACTGAAAGAGGTGTCACTTCAATATAAAAAAGATGCTTTTTATGGTGAGAACATGGTTCATTGGAACAACCTCTCCAGGGACATAGTGGAGTCCTCGCAGCTGGAGGTGTTCAAAGCCCGACTGGGCAGGGTGTGAGATAATCTCATCCAGGTTCCCTGCCCCACAAAAGCTGGAACCAAGTGGTTTCTTCAGGACTGGGAGCTGCTGGGCACTCTGGGAGATGTGATGAAGAGGATGGAGGTGGGCGTTGGGTAGAAAATGAGGCTGGCGGGTGCTTTCTAGGCATTTTGGGAGATGAGGACCACTCGCTCTCCTCTCTCCTGGGGTGGGGAGGATGAGAAGAAATCAGGTGGGTCCACGCCACAAAGAGAACCTTGGTTTCTCCATCCCTTCCCAGCCCGAAGTGCCGCGATGGGCAGAGCTTCGGGGAGGGCGCCGAGGCTGCTGTTTTGGGGTGGTGCAGACACATCTCGGGGTGCTTTGGGGGCTGCCGTGCCCCTCGCAAGTGTCTCCCAGGCTGGAAGCACCCCAAAACCAGGTCAGGAAAGCTCCTTGTTGGGTCTGAAGGCTCCTTGTGCCGTTCGCAGGCTGGCAGCCGACGAGCAGCTTAACGAGCCCATCCCTTGTGCCAGGCAGGCACCGCTCTCCTGTCTAATGACGTGCTGGGCCGGGCACTGGGACCACAGGATGCTATTCCTGGCTCTCCAACGTGCTCCGTGAGCTGCTGAAGGCTGCTTCTGTCACTGTGCCCACCTGGCAGGCACGTCTCGTGTCTCTATCTGCATAAAATAACTCTGGGATCCTTAAATGAGGGAGTTCGCGAAGCACCGGGTGCTGCTAATGGGGAGAAGGGCTGAGGCTCTCCAGATGAGCGTGTCCTGCTCTGATGGTGACACTTCAAAGAGGGTGTTGAAAGATGAGGGAGGGGGGGAAATGAGATGAATTGTGACGTTTGGAAGAAGAAACACCTTCTGGTGAGAGATGAGGGAATGGGCCGGCTCAGCTTGTTAGAGGGAAGGTTCAGGGGTGAGTCGAGCAGCGAAGCAGGCGATGGTGTGGGGACTGGCTCTGTCTCTGCTAAATTAGAGAGGCTGAAAGGAGGGAAAGAAATTGCAGTAACGGTTAGTGCAGCCAGCGTGGAGGGTAATTAGATTTGCCTTGTCTCCGCGAAGCCTGCGAGCGACCCCCACGCAAGGGTTGCTGTGGGAAGCTCTCCTCTGCGGCGAGGAGCGGATCTTCTGCCGTTAATTAAGCATCGTTTCCACCGTCCACCCTTTTATCTTCCCAGTATTTGCCTACGGAGCAACTGGAGCAGGAAAAACCTACACCATGCTGGGCTCGGAGAAAAACCCCGGCATCATGTACCTCACCATGGTGGAGCTCTACAGGAGGATCGAGGCCAGGAAGGAGGAGAAGAACTGCAAGGTCCTGGTCTCCTACCAGGAGGTACAGTCTCACTGAGCTACCAGGTCACTCTTGTTAAGATTTGGGGTTGGTCCAGACCCTGGAGTGCCATGCTTGGGGTACCAGCTGTGCCCAGCGTCCCCAGGGCACCCCTAGAGCTGACTGGAAACAGGCTCACCACCCAGTTTAGTGAACTGGTGCTGTTGGTTTCTCCCATCTGAAGTGGGGGAATCTTTCTCCTTGCTGTAGTCCATGTAGGGGTGAGGGCTTCCTGGCTGAAAGGGGTGGTGGTGCCAGTAAAGCCCTCCCGAGCTGTCATCTGCATTTAGAGCACCCTCAGCTGCTCTCGAGGTCCTGGAGGTGATTTTGGGGGGAACCTCAGGTTGTGTGTGTGTGACCTTGGGGTACGAAGTTCCTCTCTCTGCTCATTCCTGGGACCCAAACCTCAGCCTTACATCGAATTCCCTGCTCCAGGTGTACAATGAGCAGATTCATGACCTGCTGGAGCCCAAGGGCCCTCTGGCCATTCGGGAGGATCCTGAGAAAGGAGTCGTGGTTCAGGGTCTCTCCTTCCACCAGGTGGGTATAAAAATGGGCAATTCTTATATTGTCATGACCAATACAAGGTTTGGGTGACACCATGCCCACACCAGTTCTGGAAGTGAGTGTCTGGGGGACACGGGGTGGGTCTGAAGATATGGGGGTGCTGTTTGCAGGGCTCTTGGCTGGCAGTAAAGGTGACCCCCAGCTGGAACAAGCCCTGCAGAGCTGGGGGGTGCCCCAGCCCGTGGCTGCTCGGTGTCTCCAGCGTTGGGGTTGTGCTGATGCCTCCCCCCTGCCCCTTCTCTCCCAGCCTGCCTCAGCAGAGCAGCTCCTGCAGATGTTGGCCAACGGCAACAAAAACCGGACGCAGCATCCCACGGATGCCAACGCCACCTCCTCCCGCTCGCACGCCATCTTCCAGGTGAGGGCTAGTGGTTGCCTTATCGCTTGGGATTTGTGCCCAAAAGAGAACTAGGGAGCAAACCCCTGCCAGGACTGGCATCGTGGGGTTCCTGTAGCTGCTTCTGGTGTGCTGTGGGGAAGATCAGAGTGATTGTGGCTCCGAAAAAAAGAGGTGTGGGGCTGGGCAGGCCACTAGCCAGTGCTGCAGCGGGACAATGGGTACTGGTCATGCTGGTGGCCACGTCTCCTGGACAGCCCCGTTCTCCCAGTTTGATGTGTCTCTCAAGGGCTGAAATTTCACTTTGTGATTTTGGACTCTTTTCAACTTGGTGTGAGGTAGCTGGACTTAAAACCTGACCCAGAGCAAAGTGGGGGGCAGTTATTGCTGGCTCCTGCGTGTTCTTTCCCCCAGGTACCACGGGCAGGCTGTCACCATCATCTTCCCCTCGGCACTGAGCTGGGAATTATGCTCCCTTGAGGGAGTAAATTTAACTTTGGGGTTTCTTGGTGTTCTCCTGCACAAACCTGCCCATTGATTTCAATTCCAGCCAGGCCTTTCCCTGAATTAGCAGGGCCGTCACGGCCGCGTTGGGGAGACGGAGGGCTCCGACTGTAATTTCAGTCTGAACCTGGTGCTTTGCCTGTTGATGCTCACAGGGGGGAAGTCCAGGTGTCTGGATGCTTTCCCAGCCGGCTTCCCAGCTGGGCCCGTCGGTGGGTGCTGGATTCCTGCCTGCTGCAAATCCATTAGCTGTGCTGGAAATGTGCCCTTCCCGCTGCCGGCTCTGCCTCCCAGCAGGCAAACTGCAGTCTGGTGAGGATGCAGGGACCAGTTCCCAGCCTCTGTGGCACCTCCAGTCCATGCAGGAGTTGCTCCTGGGAGGCTGAGGGTGTCATAGGGCGGTGGGGGAAGTGTTTGCATCTCCTGGGAGATCTTTAGGGATGCAGAAGAGGAAGTTGGGAAGCGATGCTGCCGGGTGAGTCGCGGTGGCTGCGTCCCTCCAACCAGGAACTGGGCTTGGCACGGGGAGCCCTGGCTGGGTGCCTCCCCGGGGGCACTGTGAGATCCTGTCTGGGGCCTTGCAGCCCCCGTTGCTGGCTGAATTTGCTGGCAAAATCCACACTCGGAGTTGGGGCTGGGGCTGCTGTGTCTGTGAGCGTTTCCAGGGGCTCTGGGTTGGCATGTGGCTCTTCAGGGTCCCCACCAGCTGTACCCCCCCTTGCTCAGCAGGTGTAAGAGGTGCTGATTATTTTCTGTACCTCTGTCACTTCTTGCAAGATCCCTCCACCAAGTTTTTGGCTTGTCTTCTCTGCTGGATCCTCTCTCCCCTCTGCTCCATCTCGCAGCCTGTGTGATCATCTTCACCTTCCTTTTATAAACATTAAAACTGGTGCTGCTGGCTCCAGCCAGCGACCCCCTGTGCCTTGTGGAGCTGTAGCCTCACCACTTTCTGTCCTTGCAGATCTATGTGAAGCAGCAGGACCGCGTTGGTGGCCTTGCTCAGGATCTGCAAGTGGCCAAGATGAGCTTGGTTGACCTGGCAGGCTCGGAGCGAGCCTCAGCCACCAACGCCAAGGGCGAGCGGCTCCGGGAGGGGGCAAATATCAACCGCTCGCTGCTGGCCCTCATCAACGTCATCAACGCCCTGGCTGATGCCAAGGTAACACTGTTGGCACAACCCTGCTGGGCTCTGGCTCTCCGGGGAGGGGGGTATGTGTGGGGTGACCTCAAGTTGATGGTCTGACCGGTGCGGTGAGGACAGCAGCCTCCCAGAGGTGCCGTGGTAGGAGCGTGGCTTGGGATATGGGATTTGGAGGTGAGCACCCAAAGGCCAAAAACTGAACAGCTCTCTGATCTCTTGGTACAGAGCAAGAAAACCCACATCCCGTACCGGGACAGCAAGCTCACACGCTTGCTGAAGGACTCCATTGGTGGCAACTGCCGCACCATTATGATTGCCGCGGTGAGTCCCTGCGCGCTGGCCTACGAGGACACCTACAACACCCTCAAATACGCCAACCGCGCCAAGGAGATCAAGCTCTTGGTGAGGACCTGGCATTGGGGTGATCTGCCCAGTGTCTGGGAGCTGCTGGGGGTGGGTGG
The DNA here is from genome assembly GCA_004320125.1 of Scolopax mira. Classification (NCBI taxonomy): domain Eukaryota; kingdom Metazoa; phylum Chordata; class Aves; order Charadriiformes; family Scolopacidae; genus Scolopax; species Scolopax mira. Next base: position 17,925 of record BJBW01017141.1, read on the forward strand.
GAAGCAGCCTGGTGCGTGGTGGGATACGTTAGTGGGTGCCTCCCTTCCCCAGCTTGAGTTCTCCGTTCCGGGCAGGAAGCGGTTGTTGAAGTTGCAGATGCTGTGTGCCTGGTTTTCTTCTAAAGCTTCTCAACCTGTAGCCCAAAAAGGCTTGGGACTCTGGGTCCCCAAGCACAGGTCATCTCCACTGGAGCCTGGAGGACATCTCCAGTGTCAGAACAGGCCCACGCCACCCCAGTGCTTCTTTAACCTCTCCCTTGTCCCTGTCTCTGCAGCTGAAGAGCAACGTGCTCAGCTTAGACTGCCACAGCACCAGCAAATATGCCATGATGTGCAAGCAGCTGAAAGCAGAGGTGAGATGTTGTCTTTAGCCATGGGGATGTGGACCTCTGAGCTCCTGGGGGTGGTGAAACCATCTAAACCACAGCTGATCCCTCCCTGCAGGTGGCAGATCTGCGGGCGAAGCTCCGTGCCTACGAGGATGCTGCCCAGCCAGCAGAGTGCCAGGCACCAGTGGCTGCCCTCACTTCCAGCCCGGTGGAGCTGCCCAGGTGAGTCTGTTGGGGATAGAACTCGGTGTGACCCCCTGGTGTCCCCCATGTCAAGGAGCCTGCAGGGTTTTAGTGCCACTTGGAGGTTAGGTGGCCATCAGAAAGTGGATGAGCTTCTATGCTGGTGCGTGCCATCATCTTGACACCGGTTGGGTGTAGTTAGAACCTGAGGGACCACAGAGTACAAACCTTTAGAACCTGGGTTCTAAAGGCCAAATCTTCTGTTTGATCCATCCCAAAACTTCTTATGCAAAATGAGGATCTTCTCTGTCTCAGTGGCTTCTTCCCTGCTTCTGTAGGTTGGAGGAAGCTGTCCCAAAGCCATGCTTGGCCCTGGATGAGCAGATGGAGTGTGATGGAGAGCAGCAGAAGCTGGAAGTTGGGTGGCCTGTTTGGCTGCAGCAGGAGTCAGTGGAGGAGGTGGGAGAAGGGATGGGCAGTGCTGGAAGGCTTGGCATGAGGAACAGGGGCCTCAGATACCCCACTGGGATGCACTGGGCATGCTGGGAGGGGGCAGGAGCTCAGCCTGGGGTCTTGGCTTAGCATGTGGTAGAGAAACACCTTCACTTATCAGCTAAAGGGGAGTTTGGGGACAAAACTCATCTCAAATAAAGACTAATCCTGGGCTTCTGGGTGATTGCTACAGGCTCCAGAGGGACTCCCTCCCAGCAGCCCCAAAGCAACTCATCAGAGAGATGTTCAGCTGGAACCAAAGACACCAAACTGCCTTCTACAAGGGTTGTCCATCAGCCAGACAGAGAAGTGAGTGCTCTCCTGCCATTGAGGGCAGGTTGTCCACCCTGCTGCGTTGTGTGTAACCCACCTTAGGGTACAGATGGTCTAGATGGAAGTGGGACCAGATCTTGGTCTGCAGATAATTGTCTGCCCTGTAAAATAAGGGATTTGGCTCTTGGGGATGTAATCCCATGGGATAATTTCTCCTGGAAATGCCAGAGCTGAAGGTTTCCAGGCACAGCAACTGTGTGAGCCTTAAGTGCACGGTGTTAGTCCTGAAATTACCTCCTCAAAGTCTTTCCTCCTGCCTCAGCTCCCCCAGGTCCTGCCCTGGCGGGGTTCCCATGGCACCATCTGCTGATGTCTCTGCCCCGAGCATCTTGGCAAGATGGACCTCTTTAGAAAGGTCTCTGGAGGGAGACTGGCCTTGATGTGTGCCTGGATCTTGCTCTGCCTCCAGCAGAGCTAAGGAGCGTCTGAGACCCGGCCAAAGGTCCGTGGAAGCCGTTTGGTCCCTTGTAACCCCCAGGCAAACACAAAACTCACAGCTCAGCCTCTCCAGGGAGAGATTTACAGCTTGGGTCCTCACAGCTTCAACGTTTGCCTTTCTTCCCTCCAAAACTCTGCCAATAGGCTCTGCCCCACCCAAGGAGGTGTCCCAGATGATGCTGAACCTCTGGCACTGGTGACAGTGGCTCAAACTCGCCTTCTAACTGGTTCTTGTCTCTGTCTCTTTGTCCCAGGCTTGTGGCCGCCATCCTGAGCGTTGCCCGAAAGCAATATTCCCTCCTGAAGGCTGCCAACCTCCTAACTCCTGACATGGCCTCAGAATTTGAGGAACTGGAGCACCTGGTCCAGCAGGAGACTGGTGGAAGCCGGGAACAGGCCACATCTCCCAACAGACCCTCGGAGGTCGTCGGGGCCACCCCAGCCCAGCTCCTGCAGCGGGGCTGTGACGGTGAGGGTTTGGGGTGGGGACTGTCCCCTCCCCTTTGTCTCGGGGTGTGCTGGAGGAGCTGGGGTGGGGGTGGGAGCAGCTCCCAGCCGTGGACGTGGGGCAGGGAGATGAGTTTCTCCTGACGTGGTGCCCGGTGGGTTCTGCCAAGGCTTCACAGAGCGAGGGGGGGGCAGAGCATCTCCGGCAGCCCCGGGCACGGCAGGAGCCGCGGCGCAGCCCTTGTCCCCCGGGGAGCTCGGTGTGTTTGTGCAAGTCAGCTTAAATGGGAGCGATATTTCTGCTCCAGGAGACCAAAGCAGCAGTTCTGATCCTATTTTTATTTTTATTTTTACATCTTATTTATTCCTCTGTGGAACGTTTGCCCAAGTCAGCCTGGCTGCAGCACCTGACCAGCGCTCAGCTCTTTCCCCCTCATCCTTGGGGCCAACACACCAACCCCAGAGCAAAGCTGTGGGCTCTGCAGAGCCTGTTTTCCAGGGACAGACCAGGCCCTGCCACGGGGCACTGGCTTTGGGACTGGTCCCAGTGCCTTTAGAGCTGGGTGATCTGTGCTGGCTCTTCTCCTCTGGATTTAATGGGGTTTGATGGAAACACCCGCTGGCAAAAGGCTGCTGTAGGGTTTGTTGGACGGATGAGCTGTGATGGGGGGGGAAGAGGGGGGCACCCCTGGGGTTTGGGGGTGCCTGGGGATGGCAGAAGGAGGTGACTGTCTCTCCTCCACTCCTTCAGCAGAGGTGTCTGTCACCACAAGCGCTGCCCTGTGCCGCTCGCAGCAGCTCACCCCCCTCTCCAGCTCCACGCCGACAGCTCCCAGCCCAGCTAGGAAGAGGAGGAGGTCTGAGATGATGAAGAACGTTTGCTGGTCGGCAACTCCCCGCGGCCTCAAAACGCAGAGCAAACGCCTGCGGAGAGACGGGAGAGAAGCGGAGACTCCCCAGGAGCCGCAGAGCCCGGGCAGCCCCTGTCTCAAAGCGCTGGCCCAGGCGGCCCTTGTCTCCCCGCTGCCTTCATCTTGCACCTCCAAAATCTGCCCGCTGACGGTCACCAAAGGCCGTCTGCCCCTGGCCGTGTCGGCTGCCCAGAACTGCTGCTCCCTTCCTGCCTCAGGAAGGAGCAACCTGAACGTGACTTTTGAGATCTGTGCTGACGGTGGCTCTCCTGGTCCGGCCGGACCCGTTCCCTTCAGCCTGTCTGAATTCCCTGTCTGGGACAACATCCAGAGCCTCCTCAACAAGCCTGACGGCCCCGTCCTGCCCAAGTAAGTGCTGCCTTGGGTGGGGTGCCTGCATTTTGGGGGATGCTCCCCTTCCATGCTGGGGAAATCCTTTGGGAGTTGCTGCAGCCCGG
>BJBW01017147.1:0-22805 GCA_004320125.1 Scolopax mira
ATATCTTCTTTTAAAAATTCGTAAGAACAAACATAATAAATGCTTTTAAGAGAGAATTAAATGCAAGAACCAGAGGCCTAAAAACAGCTTCAGGGGAAACATGGAAAAATTGGCTCATAACAATACCAGACCTCTTTCTCTGTTTCACCTTTCCTTGTAAGTTACTATTTATACAATTAAAAGGTTCCTGGCAGACTCATTTAATCCATAATATTTTGACCTTGATATTACTCATGCATTCAGAACAGAGATCAGAAGGATAACTGCTTTCTTACTTAAATTTAAAGCTGGCATCTAGCAGCAAAAACATGCTTATAATGCCCTCAAAAATGGCTTTAAAAAGTGCTACAGCACACTGTGCCAAATATAAGTTAAAATCTTAACTGTGTATTTTCAGCGGAAAACAATTTTAAAAATTTCCTTCTTACTAGTTTTTCAACTGTACTACCTCTCCAGTAAAATTTTAGGTTTAGGAATTCATTTGCAATAACGGAAGGGAAGGGAATAATTTTAACCTAATGGCTGGCAGTTGGTTGGTTCTCAGTTTCTAACACAAATGTTGCCTTTAGGAAACCAAGAAGTTATGTAGGATAAAATTGAAAGCTTCACAAAACTAATAAATGCTCAGATATTAAAGCTCTCTTCCATTACAATTCACAGGCTAGCAATCATTGTTTAAAGATAACGGTCTTAACACCAGCTAGGAAAACAAAAGATTTAATTTTGTGAAATGTAGTATAATTGGAATATGAAACAGTAGAGGAATAGATAATGCATTTAGTTTTCACAGGTGAAGACTTCAATAAATCATCTGTGAACTTGCCACAAATGAGTCCTATCTACTGAAACTGGGGAGTTGCAAGCACAATCTACATTTGAGATCGTGTCTGGTTCGGAAGAGATGGCAAGAAAACATAAAGAAATTGGAAAATTAATGCTTAATAGTCTCTTGACCAAAGAATGAGGGCAGTAGACCAAAATTGATGGGACAGGGTTACTTAATATACAGCTACTGCATTCTATTTGCAGACTAATTCATTAATTCATTTCATAACTAGAGCAACATCTGTATTTCTCCACTTTAATGGAAATAAATCATCCTGCTTTCTTACCCACTCTTTGAAGAAAGATACAGTGTCCAAGGCTTCTACTTTTACGAAACACGGCCTAGAGGGGGTTTGCCATGATACAGACTGTTTTTCAGAAGCCAAGATGACACAGCCAGACCTCAGCTCCCCAAAGGCAGCAGCTCACTGCCTGTTCCTTGGTTCCCACTGCCAGAGAAAGGGATCTTGTCTGCACTTCCCTCCTTCCTTCTCTAGCATACACCTTGGGGTGCCAGAAGAACCAAGGCCTGATGGGTTTACTATCTACAGCTTGTAAGAGAGAGAGATTAATACTACTAAGTTTAAGGCCAACACCGGTAACAGTCTTTAATGAGGCTTAAACACTCTGGGCAGAGTCAAGCATAAGGTAGGAATACTTAAGAAATCTCAGCCGTGCCCTTAGTCTTTGGACAACACAGCAGAGAATAAAGAAGTGGACAAATACTGTGCCACAGGATGAGCTAGGCTGGAACAGCACACCAACACTATAGCTCAATATCAGACCAGGTGAAATACCATTTTCTCTGTAGGCATTGGCTGAAAAAACCGTGGCTGTGATTTTCACTAAGCAGCAGTAAAGCACTCGTTATCCTTGTGGGCTTCTTGTGCACACAAGCAAAGACAGTGTGTCAGTGTCCACAGTCACGTGTCCACAGGGACCATATCTGCCAGCTATCACATATGGAGAATGATCTGGATTACACTAGTGGTGAAATTGGTTATCCAACTAAATTATTTGCAGGGTTAGGTTGTCTTTAACTGCAGACTTTTCATGCTGAAGCAATTTTTAAGTACTCTAATGCAAAGTGTAATCACACATTGATTTTTCCATTAAAACTACAAAAGTCTTAAATACCCTGGGGGTACTGGCCTCAATTAGTCCCTATTCTTCCATTCCTTTTCTCTCCATACCATTTTGCCATCCCTCAACGTAGGAGGAAAGGAAGACCATCTACTTAAGCCAAAAGCACAATCTTCTATTACATGAGTCCAGTTAAAAGCAGCAGTAGACAAACTGCTTTCTATACAATAGGGAGGAAAATTATGCTGGTTTCTAATTATGTTCATTTTTAAATTACAGTGTGGGAAAACTGAACATACAGATATCCAGATTTTGGAAGTTTGCCTTGAGACTATTTTACTGTGGCTATGTGTTTTATCTTATTTTTGTAAGTCCCACAGCTCTTCAGAGGAGGTTGTTTGTACACAGTTGCCCTGCAGCCTTTCCTTTGTCATCTGTTGAATAGATGAACGTTGATTTTGTGCTAACAGCATTCAGTAGTATTGATTGGTTTTGCTGCTGAGACCAGGTTCACAGAGAAGAGGAAAGCAAATTTTACTGAACCCCAGTAGGTAAATCCTTTTCTTTTATCTCTTTTCCAGAAAGCAGCACCTAAAAGAAGAATCTTACTCATGACAGAGGGTGGGTGTCCCATTCAGTTGAATGGCCAGCCCCTGATCTGTTGGTCTAAGTGTTTCAAGTTCCCTGCTCAGCCCCTGCTACTCGTTTCAGTGCATTCAGTCTCCTACTTGTCTTGTGCAAAGCACTGCTCAGGGAAATATATGGATGGAAACACCATATAAAACACAGAGATTAAAATCATATCTAGTCTACAGTGTATTTATCCTCAGTCATCTCTCCAACAAAGTCTCTGAAGAAAGGCAGCTGAGTGCAATGATGAGAGAAATGAACCAAGAGGAGTCAATGAAGCCGAGTTTAAAGAACATGGGCTGGAGCTGTGCTCTGGAATCTAATCAATTAGGTTATTCTTCCAATTTTTGTTCCATCTCCAAGCTTTACCTTTTTCGGTAAGGAAAAACCCAGCCAATTTCCAGCCTATGAAGAAACATCTAATTTTACTGTAGCAGAAATTCTACCATTGTCAAGTTATACTGTGCCTGAGTCATCTCAAGATGACAACCACATATTTTTCACAACTACTTGAAGTAATCTGCCTCCTGAAAACCCATTTGCCAAGTGCCTTATGAAATCTATTGCCTTCGTGATCTTTGGAAAGTCTATTTCTACATACAATATCTTTATTCTGAGCAAAACATTAACCTGCCAGCATAAGTATATGGGGGGGAAAAAAACAACATTCCAGCTTATGTTCCAAGAGGTCTTTCCATTTCTGACTCAAAGTTTTATCTAGCTATAGCTTATGGCTAGGTACAGCTGAATTCATAGTGCTTACAGTGGGATTGGTATTGTTATAGAATAGCCTGGCATTGTTTAAATAGTCACCACCAAAGCAGTGGCAGGAAAGAGGCCAGGCAGCCCAGCAGACAGGGCACTAGTACAAGATTCAGTAGATGCCTTTGTGATTCTCCAGAGCATTTGCAGCCTTGGGACAGGTCACTGACCCCTTTTCTTTATCTGGATTTAGACACAGGGACTCTCTTTCTTTCTACAGCACTTACCAAAAAATTACCATATTGCTCTATAAAGCAGGCTAGACCTGAATCTACCTGTACCAAACCACACAAACCCACCACTGCTACCATCTGCAGGTTGACACTCAGTATATTTGACATACTTAAGCATTAGACCAAAGAAAAAAAATTTTAAAACCTACCATCACACTGCCTTTCTCAAAAGGAGGCTCTGCTATAGATTATGATAAGCAATCCCTTCCCTGCTCATTAAAGAGCCTGTACAATATTTGCTGTCCAGGCATGTAGGTGAAATTTGTCTTACAGCAGAAAGTCACAAAACAGAAAAGCTGCAGTTCAGACGGGAAGGAGACAATGGAGAGAATTATGGCTTGGGGGAGCTGGCAGAGTCAGGCTGGTAACACCTGGGTCTCCAGTTAGGTAGGTCCAGTTGCATGTCTAGCTCCTGTCATCCATTGCAGCTACAACAGTGCTTTAATGTATCTACCTCAACACCTCCATAGCAGTCAGTTTACCTTGATACCTCTCTCTTCTGGAATGAATACTTCAGGATGGTCTTCTCATCACAGTAAGGAGACAGAAAAGCTCTGCCTGGATGCCAGCTGGCAAATGGCAAGTCATCAACAGTGCCGAGCAGCCACATAGAGTGGGACCCCTCTGCTGTGCACACAGAAGAGTACTGCTCCAAGGGGCAGACTAGAAGTGCATACAAAGAAAAGCAGAAGATGTAGCAATACTAAAGGACTTTTTTTTATTTCAACACGTTTACTGTGGTAGGCTTGGTTGACAACAAACCATACAGCCGCTTTTGTATAAATGTGGCTTTATATTATTGACCAGATTAAAAAGAATATAGCCATGGTCTGTGAGTGGGCACTGCTGGCAAGGAGCCACTGGTGACAAAGCCTACCCCACCAGCAGCTTGTACAGTAGTTTGTTCCATACCACTGCCCTGTCCCAGTGAGCAGGCCAACTGTGAACATTTCCTAAAGATTTTTAACTTACATAGTTATAGCTAGGAAAGTGCATTCTTTTTTTTAACAGTTTAATTACTGCACTACCTGGATTTCTCTTCTACAAGATCCTTCCATTAAGCTCTCCTTCATTTGCTCTAACCCAGTTATAATACATGTAATAATACATATAAGTCTCCAAGTCCATCCCTTCCTAACACCTCACTACTACAGTGGCAGGGAGCAGCAAGAGGTCCCCAGCAGCACCTTGTGACAATATAAGTAGCCCTCTGACCACTGCCATGGCCTTTGCAGCTACAGGACAAAGACAAGACTGAGTAGTCACAAAGTCTGAAGCAATTCCTGTCAGGGTAGGCCAAGCATTAGGAGGTTTTAAATACTGTTAAAAGGTTGTGTTTCATCAAAGTGCCATTGGCCAAGCTATCCAGTTTCTGCTGCTGGGAGCGGAGAAACTTTTATTAACAAATGCTGCCATGAACCACTCAAAAGATTAAGTTCAGCTATATTTTCCCTGCTATTTGTGACAGGCCACACTCATCCACACCCTTCACTAGAAGAAAGATCTGCTGTCCCAACATGAACAAAGCTGCTTTAACAACAACAAATGTAGGTAATCCACACATTGTCAACTGGCCTGATCTACACTGCTTATATGGAGGGAGGCTCATACTCCACTGGAGGCAGCAGTTTTCCCACATGACTCAGAAGATAACTAAATAAATCACACACACACAGATTTGGCATGTATGCCCCAGTCTATCCAAAAGCACAACATGCCTTATTTCAGCAGCAGGAACATTAAACAGATACTTACATGTGCCTCATATTTCTCTTGAGGCAACAGCAACACTGGGAAGGAAGCTGGAAGGCACAGCACTGCACAGCCTACTTTGTAAAAACAAAATTGATTTTCTCCAAAATACTGGGTCAAATTACCAACATTTAAACTGAACAGCCCCTGGAAGTATACCCTCACCAATACCAGGCATAGAGTAGTTATTGCAGTTGTTGGGGCAGCACCTCCTCTCCATCACAAGAGTAGCAAGGTAGACAGAAACAGTAGAACAGTAGGAACTGACATCTCTACATCAAGGACTTCAAATCCCCAACAGAACTATCTGGGCTATAAGCAGAAAGATTTGAACCTTACAGCCAATTTCCTTGGACAACAGCTCTTTCCCACGTGAGAGCGCCCAGCATGCTGCTGTTCTCCTCGCTTGGCCCCTTGTCACCTTCCTCCTCCATCACAGCAGTGGTGTCACCCCATCTGAAGCCCATCCTGAAAGTGTTGATACTACTTAGAGCAAGTAGACTTTCAATATTTACAATTCATTTTTGTAAATTTTCTCAAGTACCACACAATAGTGTGACACTAAAAAAACATCAGTTTCTTCTTGTGTCTCCTTCAACTTAGCTTTTTCTCATCATCAGGAGGTTTATGAATTTAATGTCTGTTTTATAGAACTTATCACTCTTAACAACTAGAAGAAAATGCTAAATTGGTTTTATTGCTGTTAGATGTTCAAAGACATTGTGCTATATATTGTCATTTACATTTCACATTAAAAGTGAAATATGTTGGGAATGCACAAGTATTTGTTTTAATTTGACCCATCTGTTAAATGAAAAACAAAGAGGACTTCTAAATCACTATATTTAAATTCAGCCATTTGTAAACAATTTATATGTTCATTTCTTCTGGGTTAAAACTGCCCTAAAGCATCACTCTTATGAAATCTCCAAATTAAATTGCTTTGCATTGTTCTCGGGGATGCAGGCCACAGTTTCTTCCTCCTCAGTTTATTCATTTATTTTCCAACCCAAGTAAATTAGCAAGACTCATATTATCAATATTACCAAATCATTTTGGGGAATTCACAGAAGTATCTCCTGACTCCAGAAAGCTGAAAGCACAGAGAAATCTTCAGATATTGTTGGCAAATTCTCTTACAATAAAGGACAAGCCAATTGCTTTTATTTAGCTTTTTAACACTTCTGCAGCAGCACTAGGTCTGCCCTATTCCACACTGGAACATCACCAAGCAGGAGCAGTAATCAAGGAGGGGAAGAAAAGCCACAGCAATTTACCTTCAGCTCTCAACCTAGCTAGAACTTACTGCAGGATTTGGATCTTAGACTGGGCTTTAATGTAGCTGTTGATGATAGCTTAGGGGGAGAGAGATTCACAGACATCTAAGGATCCCACAGTAGCACTTAAAGAAAAGAGCCTTATCTCTTGTTCTGCTTTGTGCAAAGTGCTGTATTTAGCGTCAGCTGCCAAGCCTCTACCCAAGAAATCAGTACTTTTAGTGCAGTAAGGATAACGAGAGCCCTTTTAATCATCCAGATATGGGGCCTCTTGTCCTGGACTAACAGATGCCTTGCACAAGGAGATAATTTCTTTGTTAGATGTACACCCTGAACATGAGAAAGAGCTCCGTACAGCCCGGAGTATCACATCACCCATTTGAAGCCTTTGTCACCCTCCCTGCTGGTACAGCGTGCAGATCCAGCCTTTCCCCAAGCCTTCTGAAGTATGACAAGTTTTCACCATCTTCCCAACTCTAATACAGGTATAGCAGACAAGGAGCTGGAATCACCCTGGGCTCCTTATTCTGCAGCTTCACATTCCAGCCACAAACCACGATAAAAGCAGGACTAGATAAGGAAGCAGAGAATGCTCAAAAAATGTAGAAGTGGACAGACCCCCAAGTTTCAATTCCCCTTCTGCAATATCAGGCAGAGAAACAAAAAGCAACACAGAATACTAGGTCTATTGCGCACTCATAGTCTAGATGGTTCATTTATTATATCCAGTGTCATATTAAGCAACCCAACAAAACAAGAACCAGCAGTAATTCAGCCAGGGCATGATTAAGGGTGCCTCTAAGAGCATCAACAAACGGGGAGACTACATGGATCACAGCTCGGAAAAATTCCAAGTTGTTGAAATGACAGCTTGATTAGTTTTTGTCTGACAAATGTGGCAAGAGAGATCAGAATCAAACATAATTCCAAGGTTATAGGCCTTCAAATAAATACAGGGGAGGAAAAAAAATTCAGAGGACAACAGCAATTTGCAAGACCGAATCAGCTCTCCAGCCCAGCTTTCTTAATGCCCAGATGCAAACACAGCCACTACTGCTAAGGCTAAGTACCCTCCTGGGAGCATCCTGAATTAACTGGGACATGCCTTCGGGAGCGGAACAAGCTTCAGATCTTGCAAGACAGCCTTCCCTCCCATCAAGAGCCTTACTGAACATACACTTAATTTAACAGGAAAACTTGCAAGTAGAGCTACTGTATATCCAGGCAACCGTTGCCTATTGTTACCCCAAAGGCCAGGCAGCAACACCCTGTTACCCACATTGCAGCATGTAGGAACGCAGTAGAATCAAACATAAATAGCAGACAGTAAATGTTTGGTTTTTTTTTCTTCTTCTTCCCTCCCACATGTTCTAACAACAAAAAGAGTGAGTCAAAAACATGAAGGGAAATCACGTTTCTTAAAATATACCATCACAACCAAAAGTATCCCTTTCCCTCATTTCATACAAGTTTCAAATTGTACATCTCCCATTTGGGGGAACTTGGTGAGATAAAATGAAGACCTTTGGGTTTCCTTCCCATGTGGAAAGGGGGCAGAGGAGAAGAGGCAGAGTAGGACACGGCTCTTACCCAGGAATAAAGTGATCTGTCTCCTGGAGCTCTTGCCCTCCGCGCTCTCACTTTTCCTTAGGTGCTGCTCCTGGTGTCTCGGTCCGCCCTTCACTGTCACAGTTCCTTCCTTATGGATCATCAGGGTTTTCATCATGCTGTGGCACATGAAGGCGACAGATCCCAGCACTATGACGTACACAACAAATGCGCTGAAGATGCTGGCCTGAAAGACAGTCCACTTGGAGGAGAGGCTGGTACAGATGGTCATGTTTTGCTTCAGCTGAGGGAGGCGGTGCCTGGGTGCAGGCTTGACACAGGCAGTCATACTGTAGCCCTCGACGGTTTCCAAAGGATATTCTGTGCCCATGGCAAAGAGCAAAGGCAGAGCTACTAGGACAGATGTCCCCCAGACAAAGGCAATGAGCAGCTTCACTGTGCGGGGTCCAGAGACTGCCTTGAACTTGAAGGGGTGGCAGATAGCCACATACCTCTCAAAGCTGAGGGTGGCCACATGCAGCACAGTGGCATAACTGCAGGCTTCAAAGAGAAAGTAGTAGAGCTTGCAAGCTATGTTGCCGTTGGGGGTGGAAAAGGGGCTCCAGATGGCACTGAAGAACTCCATGGGCATGCCCAGCAGGATGACCAGTAGATCAGAGCAGGCCAGGCTCACTATGTGGTCCGTGACCTCCTTCTGTAGGTAGCCTTTCTTCTGCAGGATCCTGCTAGTCTTGATGGTGATGCTGTTGCCCAGGATGCCCGCCGCAAACATGCAGATATATACTGAGGCCAAAGTGATCTTGATCCAAAGAGACACCTCAAACTCAGGGACATGGCTGTGATCAATGAGATTAGAACAGTCTGAAGCAGACATCTGTCCTGCCATGAGCAGCCCCAGTGAGGAAGAGGAGGGAGGAAGAGCTTTCCTGTCCTCTCTGATGTTCAATTCCACAGCAAAGAGATCCTTTCTCACTTTGCCTCTCTCACTGAGACACACAGGTCAGAGCAGGCAGGTGTAACGAACACGTCTCAACTAGCCACACCTGTGGGCTTTGTTAGCGACAGCCAATCAATAAGCCAGGTCAATAAGCCAAGCAGGAAAGTGGTTTAGGTCTTACCTATTTTTATGGCAGACACCCCTTACTTCTTTTGAATTTTCCTCCTCCTTTCTCTACTGAGTGAAGCTGCCGTTCTCCAGCCCTTTGCCATGTAAGCTGCTCTCCTTTCAACGCTTGCCTCTACCTCAACGTGCAAATGAAGCTTTTGGTCCTGGCCCCAGCAGGAGGAAGTCAAAGAGTTTCTGTGTGGCTATAGCTGCTCTGTTAACCATTAACCTCAATCTTGACTGCCCTTGGTCACTGGCAGCACAGCCAACCATGTTAGAAAGTCACTTCCTGTAACAGGAGCCCCTTCTCAGGGAGAAAAGAGAATCTAAAGCTGTTAGATTGGTGGAGTCAGGCTGAACGTGTGAGAGGTGCTGAAGAGAAAGTGTCTGCTCATTAGTTTAACTGGGCTTCGGGCCTTACTTTTGTATGTGCTACTGCCAACATGCTTCACTACTTTTCATTTCCTTTAATGAAGACCTCGGTATCTGCAGCAGCAGTGTTTGTCACTTGTGGCTTGTGCAGCCATGAACTGATTTACATCAAGAGGATGTTCTGGTTTTTAGTTGCCGATGATGAACTGGTAACTTCTTAAAGTAACTGCTTAAACTCCAAAGATTCTTCTCAGAAGTTATAAACTGAACTCCAGATTTAGACACATTGATTGGCTCCCTTTATACTGCCATCTCCTCATGTTAGATAACAAAAATAATAAAGTTAGTAATCTCAATCATACTCTACTTTTAAACAATCCAGAATTGCAGGGGATGAAAATACACTTCCCCCTCCTGTGTTTTACCCCAGGGGAATGAATTTAATGCACTCTTTAGTTTTAGTTTCAAACTGTAGCACTGAAGGCTCCCAAGGTAACCCCTGGAAACATTTAATTAGAGGGTGTGTATATGGATTAGAAAACCTTTAAATTACAATGCAAAACAGCAGAACAGTTTTTGCAGCTATAATCAAGAGAGAGGCCCAGTACAGCGATCTGCTCCAATCCCAAATCTAAGAACAGTGGGCTCACAAAATGATTTTTATTAACTAGACAAGCTCATGTGACACTTTCAGCTCATGATAAAAGAGAAACATTAGAAAGCTGTTATTAAGTAGTCTCCTCACATTCAGTGGTTATCACTGTACCTCAGCAGCCCAAGTATATAATGAACAAAAGATGCCCAAAACAGGATAATCAGCACCTGTTTCTATGCATTATTTATGCATTTCTGTTACAGAAAAATCACCTCAAACCCTGCACAACTTCAAGCCCTGTAGTCCCAGTCATCTTTCCTTATGTTTGATAATTCACATTTGTTCTGCTCAGACAAGCTTTCTATTATTACCCAATTTCTTTCACTTAATTTTACTTTATAAAAGTGTGAACAAAGATTACATATGCATGACTGAATTGTGGAAATGAAGCTAATTAAAATTTGCTGCTTACCATCAAAAGGGAAAAAGGGAGAGAGAGAGAGCAAAAGAGAAAGAAGGCCCAATAGGATTAGATCTCCCCCTTTCTCCACACCAATTATAAAATGCAGAACACAATTTCGTACTTTTCAATATTATCTTTAGAACATACACAAAGTTTATTAACTTTCTAATAAAGAGCTGGTGCCACAAAGGGGATAAGAAGGAAAAAGACAATTGTGGATTCTCTAGACTGAGACCATTAAAAAAAAAAAAATCTTGCATAGGTTACTGGGCTAGATAAACCAGCAGTGAGTATTCCAGAGATACATATAAAATCCCTATCATCGGTGATTATAAGAAAAATATATCTTCCTGGAGGGAGACATTTCTCCCCAGTTAAATGTGCTCAATGCTTCTCTGTGGCATGGAGCTCATAGTCTAACCCTGGTGGTTATGACACCAGTTTAAAAATTTACGATTTGTGTAATACCTGAATTTTAGGGATTTTGCTAAATTTTCCTTGATAGCTTGTAGCATCAAGTACCAGAAGTTAATTTTGTGTTGTTGCCTTTCCCTTAGCAGTTTTGAAAGTGATTCTGGCCTGTATAGTTGTAACCAAGAAGAACGCTGCAGGGAGTCCCTCCTGACCCAATTTGTTACAATTGCCCACCCCCCATGACTTCAGCCCCCAACACCCCAACACCAAATAGGAGTCAAGAGCATTAGGGATAGAGATTGCTGTATTTCTTTCTAAAATCAGCACACATGGATGCTGCATGCTGCAGGTAATCACTTGTCAGCCCCTTGGTAAGACAATAGATCTTGGTAAGAAAAATCTGCATCCTGAAGATGCGGATTACATGGACACAGGGTGGCAGCTGGCTCTGTTGCCACTTGCTTGGTCACAGTCATGCTCACCTGAATGCTTGCTGCAAGGCAGCTGTTGGTATGAGATGACAAGTGGTAGGAGACAGAAACACTGAGATGGAGGGCGGCTTGCTGTCTCTGTAGTATATGAGGTGATTTTTCACTTTCAAAGATAATAAAGCTGCTGTGATCATCCGCCCCAGTTTGTTACCCAACAGTGTCTACAAGGTTTCATGTACGGCTTTCTTGGAGAACACCCTGGTGAAAGGTCTTTTGGGGCAGAAGAAAGCAGAGCTTTATTGCATATCCTTTAGGCCATTGGACAAAGTTCATCTTCTGCTTCTTGTGTAGTGCACCATCGAGCTCCCTGCCATGCCCGAGGACCACTGGATGAGCTGAAGGGCAGGAGGGGTTGCAAGACACTCAGTCCTTGGCCAACTGGTGCCTCATTAAAAGCCAAGTCTCAATTACCATATAGCACGGGAGCCAGGGTGCCCTGATTGGCAGACAGGCCAATTGTCGCACTTGCGTTGTCTCTGCAGAATTACTTCTCGATAGCCATGTTGTGAATATGCAAATCCGCCCTAATTGGCTACGCTAATCACACTGGTCTGACTGGTTTCTGTTCTCAAACTGTTCAAGCTACTTGACAGGAACAAAGAAAATACCTCGGTTTCTTGCTTCTTTTAGCTGAAAAACTCTAAAACTTAAATGAAAAAGGAGAGCTATCTCAAAAGCAAAGAAAATGAGGCTGTGAAAAGGATTAGCTTTTTTTCAGATAAAAACACGTTGACTTTTTTTTCTTGCCAGTCTTTACTGTTCTCCATCTCAGCAAACCTCTTGTCCCAAAAATAGCTGTGATACCTTTGTCTTGCCAGTATTTGTTTAGAGAAGGCGAATCCTGGGCTTGTTCAATTCTCTTTGAAACACAAGGTAAACAAAATGAGATTGCTGTTCTGCAGAAGGCAGCTACTCTGATCTGCACAGGCAGAGGGGAAAGTGCTGTGTGAATAAAAGAAACAATACAGACAAAAGTGAAGCGTCCAAACGATTTTAAATGTTTTACAAAATCAATTTGTGCGACACAGCTCATGTTGGCTTTTGAAATTATTTTTCATTAAAAATTTAAATAATTACAGACTGGATTCAGATAACTTAAAGTTATTTTCTGTTTTCTGAAATCTAGTAAGACTCCTCTACTGTTAAGATCCCTTTTTATTCTTCTGGTCACTTATTCTTGAATTATGTTTTTCTTTGGAAGATTATGATGATAGTTAATAAAATAAGTATAAGTAATTTGTGAAATTTATTTCTTCTTCATTTCCTTAAGAGTTTGGGCAACAGAGTCTAACAACCACCGTGCTCTTGCTTGGCTACTTTTTCTCTGGCAACACGAGTGACTGGGTTATGCAATCTGGGCAATGGATGTGCTGTGTAACCTGCATATCCATAATGAATTCTACTCTAATTAAATTACCTCTAGAAAGGTCACAGATGGAAATCTGCCATCTTTTATTTAACAAGCAGTGTTACCTGCTGTAATGCCATCCTCTTGGAATATCATATTCTGAGTGCTTAACTGGAAAATAGAGAAAGGGGTTTCAAATGTACTTCCAGGATACACAGTAAAAAGTGATCTCTGCTCCAAATCATTCCGTCTAAATCAATAGATCAAAGCACTTCACTACTTCCAGTGTATTTTACAAATTGGCAAGCAGCATGAGAAGAAGCTGGGGACAGTGAGACTAAATGGTTTATCCAAGATAAAGAAAATCTGTACAACACTTGAACCTCCTCACTGATGCGTTGGATTTCAGCTGATTCTTCCCGTGACCTGCAGCATAGAGACCACAGAGCAAGAAGTGCATTTACACAGCTCTTCATTAGTTGCTCTGGTGCTATTAACTGATGTTAATTCGTAGTAATTAAAACACATTTACAGTACCAAAACACATGATTATCATACTTAGTTATGTTTGGAATTGTTTAACAATACACCACCTGCTTTCTGATCACCTTGGTAAATTAAAGACATTAAAGCTCTTCAAAGCCTTCACTCAACTACAGTGAGTGCACCAGGAGGTCTGTGGATTGCTGGGATTAGGTGGGCATACATTCTATTTGGCAAGAAAGTGAAATGGTTAATTTTCTACTCTTGGAGTGAGGAAAGAGATGCACTTCTCTCTGTCCCTTGACATTGCAGTAGCTGTTAGGAGGCCAAGAAAAGGTCAGCAGCTGTGGCCCCAAGTGGAGAGAGGCTGATTAGACAGGCTGGAAAACGCAAGCAAAGCAAGTCTCCTCCTGAAACGAGATGGTCCTTTTTGCATCCTTTGGGAATGAGGCACCAAAGGAAATGAGTTTATTTATATCTCAGGCCTGACAAAAGAGCTGTAACTTAAAAACAAAACGATCACATATGCTAAGCCCAGGTCTCAATAATCATGAATCGACCGTATTGAATGCATTTCCTGAAATATCTGTAGAGACTCCACTTTGTCTGAAGCACAACAGCACCAAAACACAACATCTGGTTCAAGAAATCACCACTGTGAGCCTTGGGGCACAATCTCCACTGCGCTGAATCAAAGCTTATTTTTTTCTGTGTAATTTCTAAACTGCCTTGTCCAAATAGATGTTAACAGCTTCAAAATACAATTCAGAGTTCCTGTTTAAGAGCATATTTATTTCCTATGCCATATTTTTAAGCTGTAAAGTAAAACTCTTCTAAGCAATGTACTTTTCCCACCCATCTTTTAACAGCATTTCTTACTTTTGGATGTTGTTATTCTACTGCCCCAGAAAAGACTTCAAATTTCTTTCTCTGAATGTAGTGAGTTGCTTAAAGTTACGAGATAGAAAGAACTTCTGTAAAAATGCATCTTCTCACAACCTGAATGCTCCATAATTTTTGTTACAAATCTGCAAGGTGAATAATCTATGGAAATGGCTGTCACATATAGGTAACAAAACACCACAGTTCAGAGTACATACTCTTTTTTGCTAAGAAACCACCTGGGAATCTTCTAAAAAGTGTTGATAGTTCAGTCTTGCTCTCCTGAAAAATCTTTTTATAGCAATATTAAGCTTTACTATTGCAAAGAGAAGCAAAAAAGTATCTCCTTACTTCCTTCTTGTGCTTGCCATCTCTTCACCACCAAGACTTGCACTCATGTGCCCAGCTGAGCTATTACAGAATCATTTTGCCTCTCCTCAAAACTCAGCTGATGGGGTTTAGCCTGAAGCAAGCTAATGACAGCTTTTTGACGTGCTTCTAAGGAGTCCTAGCAGCATGTCACCACAGCAAGGGCACTTTTCTCACCCTGTTCTTTCTCATTTACAGCACATGCATGATGCTAAGGCTCAAAACATCCAACTTCTCGCTTTAAGGAACTTGTATTTTACCATTATATCGTTCCTTCTCTTGCAGGAACTTGAATAAATTCAATTTTAAATAGCTTGTAAAAAAGGCAAGAGTGCTTCACCCGTTTCTGCAATGGTACAGCTACCTCTAGGTAGAACATGACAATTAACATTACATTTGTGGGTGTAGAGGCTGCTGCATCTGGGTTTCTAAGTAAAACATGTAAAATCTGTCAGAGCTGAAAATTGTCCAGAATGCAGGGCTTCTGTTCTTGTTCTCAGAGAAAACATTAGGTGAATTTCAGGACTTTTGGCCCTAGGATATGCCATCACCGCAGGATCTGTGAAATACTGAGCCTTCAGTCACTGGCCAGCTGAACCACCAGACTCCAATTACTGACCAGGGGTGTTCTCGTTCCTGCTCTACTCATGCTGGTGCATATCACCAGGGCTTCCTGGGGCAGGTGTTCTTTGCTGCTGCATGCTGGGCTGTTTCTCCACCCTGGCACACGGTGACCAGGGCAATCTGAGACAGCTTTGGAGGGCAATCTGTGCCTGAATAATTGAGGCTGCAGCCTTGCTCCAGGTCTGCAGCCTGCTGTCTTGATTTAGCAGCAGCACACTGGGTCTGAGGCAAAGTCCCTTGCACAGCATGGTGAAAGCATTCCCATGCAGGCAACTGTGGAAACAAGCCTGAAGAGCCTGGAATGACAGCCTGAGGACAGAGGAGATGGTGAGAAGAACGAGAGCAGCCCTGAGAGGAGACCCTGGCTGGGGAGTGAGAAGCAGTAAAGGCTCAGCAAGGCTCACTGCCACATGCCAGGGCCCTGCAGGCACAGTGAAGCTGGTCCCCAGCAGCTCTGTGTGTCTCCTCCCCTCTACTTACACGGCAATGAATTAACTCTGTGGCAGTGGCATCCCTCTCCACCAGTCAATTCCGTATTGACTCTTGGCAGGATTACATTTTTTCTTCACTGCATTTTAGCTGTCACTGAATTGCAGAGGCAAATATTAACAGTGTAATGGGACTGCTTGACAATTTAGTACTATATTGGTAAATGTAAGTCAAGCAAAGAAAATATAAAGTAAACAAATGTGAAAGTGAGCTAATCTAAATTTAGAGCACATAGTTTGCCTAGGAGTTAACGTTTGTGTTGCTGGCAATGCTTATTTCTGATGTCCCTGGACAGTGCTTGATGGGGGGGGGGGTGTCCTCATTTGCTTTGGGTATACAGTTAAGTTTACCTCACCCATGTAACTTCCTTTACTTCTGAAATTCTGCTAAATATTGACATAGAAAGTGGCCTGTCACTGTCCTGCAGATCTAAATCCTGAAACTGAACATGGAAATAAATAGGAAATGGGATCCCCAACTGTTTTTTCAATGGTATATTCACCTGTGTTTATATGGTACCATATTCTGTCAGAGTGGTTGTTAAAGTACAAACAGGATTACCTATCGGTACAGATATATGATCAATAAATTGTTGTGACTTCCCATAGCAGGTAAGTAGAGTTCTTCTATTTTGGAAAAATACAGAAACTCCTTTGTCTGGAGCAAGCCAAATGCTATTATATAATTTTTGAAGCATGAATTATATAAAATTCATGTGAAAATATTTTAGTTATCACTTTTTTCTCTTTGCTTTCTGAATCTCTAATTCTCTCCCCCTCATTCCCTACCCTCTTGATAATAGCTTCTATCTTTGTTCCTTGGCATACTATTCCTACTAGAAAAACATATGCTTTAAAGAGCTGTAAATGCCAACCTGCTGCCACCAGGCCCACTCTGACATCTGACACTGTCACCCCAGGATTGCCTGATGTCAATGAAGATCTTCCTCAGGGGAACCAAGACCCGATTGATGCCCTCCTAAAGATGTGTAAAATATGCCTGCAGCCCCAGGAGTTTCTCTCTGTTGACAAAAAGGGCTCCTAGCACAAATAACAGCTGTAATATCTACACTGTAGAGACAGCATGTAAAGGGAAGTGAGACAAATCCAATCTTTGTATATATATCAGCTGATATATCCCACATGTTTTGTGAATGTTACTTTGATTGCCCAACTGTTGGGTGACTTTTCTTTGCTATTGTATCTTCCATTCTTAACTTCTCTTTGACTTAAGAGCTATCGGGAAGAATCATTGCACACAGAAAAGAGCTAGCAATACAGACTGCTCACGAGTCATTAGTTTTACAGGACATCCATTCAAATAGATAAAAGACCTGGGTCTAGGCCAAAGGAAATAATTCTTCCGGGATGGACTTTGCCTGGTTTGCTCCTAAATGAACATTTGATAAGGAGTAGAAGTTATCTGGAGACACTGTCCTAGAAAGATAACATCTGGAGAGACTATCTCTAGATACCATCATGAAAGAAGGAACTGGAATTTGTAAAAAACCAAAGGTTTAGCTCAGATTTGTGTACTACCCAGAGGAAGAAAAGACTGCTTAGGAAGAAAGAAACCTGGAACTGCAAAATACCAGTCAAAATCCTAAAAGGGTGCTAAAGCAGGAAGGTCTCCTAGGAAGTGTTTTTTGTGTAGGTAGTTGCAATTAGAATCAGTCTTAGGTTTTGTCTACGTGTAAGTTAAGTTTAAAAACACATTTGCAAAATCTATGTGAGACTTGCACAAAGGTGTCCAAATGAATAACTGACTCAGGGACTTTGCAGCTACAGTAAACCTCTAGAGTCTGTGCAGGATTTAAAACAAACCACACTCCATTTTTCAGCACCCATCTGCAAAAGAAATCCTTGGTAGAGGAACTGTACCCAAGACTAATTTAGAGACACAAAGAGCCTTTTTTCACACAGAAATGCTGAAGTGGGTAGGATAGTGCAGTTTCACAAACATCCTCCTCTCCCAGGTGGGATGTATGTATACATAATTTGGAAAAGGAAAAGAAATGAGAAGTGAGAAAATCAAAAGACAGTCTTGAGCCTCGGTGGGTGCGAGAGAATAATTGAAAAAACATTCTCTTTTGGACCATGGTGAACAGACTTGCAGTAAAAAGATTCTTAACAGGCTGAGGTTTCTCTCCTGTTTGGGGTTCTGCCTGTTATTTGTGTCTGAAATGGTGAAGTCTGGTATTTCCAACACTGAGGTCAAGCCTGCTGCAGGGGTTGCAGGAAGCCTGACTGCAGATTGCTGCTCTGGAAGTTATGCAGTGCTTCAGTGAAAATAAACATCAGTATCAAAGGTAAGGACTTCATGTCTTTAACACCACTATGGGATGAATCCAGTGAGAAGGAACTGAGGAAGCACTAAATGTGGTCAAAACAGCCATTTCCTTTTGTTAAGGGAAAATACAAGGTCTTTTATTTGCTCAGTTTGCTGTTATTGACTGAGATAATTTGCCTCCCACACTGAAACATTTTGGAATACAGTACCACGCCTGTCCCCTTTCTGTGAGTGTGCTGTGTGAAGCACCATTGTTCCAATTCCACTTTGATTGCAGCATTGCTCACGGAGACTGCTGTTTCCAAGGCATTGCATCTCTTACTGTTAAGCTGTGAGACATGACAAAACCGGCTTCTCAAACTGAGGGGAGGCACGAACTTCCCAGGGGACTTGGGATATGTCCCTGAGAAACGCTCTTCTCCACAATGCCTACCAGAAATGTAAGAAGTGACTCCCATGTGCAGAGGGATTTCTCTCTCTCTCTGAGCAGCTGGCCATAAAGCTCCCAGGATGTGTTACAGTGTGGACAGAAGGGGAGCTCTGTTTTTAAACACTGAGAAGCAGGGAGAAAAAGCCCTGCCTCTGCAGAGCCATACTGACATGGCTGTATTAGTTTTTATGATGGCTCTGGCTCAGTTAGTGCAAACTTGGGGGTTTCTGTTAAGAGCACTGCACTCTGACTAGAGTGACAACTCCATTTGATACCAGTTGGCACAGCAGAAGGCACCACTGCCTGCAAAGGTCTTCTGTCTGAGGAACCCGCTCCACAGTGAAGACGTGGTCATTGCACAAGATGGCAATGTTTATCTCAGTAGACAGGTTATCACAAATCCATATGGATAACTGCCAAATATTCTAACCTTCCAAAATATGATCAAGCCTTCTAACCTTTGGGAAACAAGTTTTTATGGATTTCTACAAATATGGGAGCTCTAGCAAGTCATTGCTCTTTTTTTTTTTTTTCAGTCATAAGCTTTTTGAGAACATTTATGTCTCTACTATGTTACAAATTGCTTAATAATTGTTTTTGACAGGTTAAACTGCTAGTGAATGTAAAAGAAAATAATCCCAAGATAGTAAACTGTACACTTCAGTGATTCTCTAACGTATTACAGTACTGGAAAACCTTATGGAACACCAAATATGAAAATCCCATAGACCAACATTAGGTATAACACAGGTTAAAAATGAAAATCACTCCCTAACCTTATAGCACCCATAGGAAACCAAAACTCTTCCGCATAACTTGAAATTCGCAACATCAAGAAATAACTGCATTAGAATGCCATGATTTATGTTACTAGTCTATGGAAACACTGTAATTCCTTTTTATCTCCTATGAGATCCTTCCCAGAAGGATTTCTCTAAATTATACCTCCTGTCCTTCGGTGTTGTGGATTAATAATGCTTCACTAATGAGGATTAAATAGCTCAAGAATTCTGTGATGTGTGCAAACAGCAAGACTGTAAGGCAGGATTTGTATTCAGAACCAAGAACTTTTTTCAATTTTCAAAAAGCTGGAATTATGCAGCAGTACTTCTCTAGGTGAAATTTAACTGTCTTCAATGAAAGCTCTGCTTTTTTATTCGTAGGTTCATTACATTTAAGATCAGAATTGAACGGGCTAGTTGGATCCCATGACAATCACCCAGTCCTGCACTGAATACATTAGCTTCTCTTTGGCTAAAATAACTATACCCTTCTTAACCTGAAGACACCAACGATTCTTTTTTTATTTCCTTAAAAATTTGGGTACAGTTTCTCATTTGTACTTGTTTGATTTTTGCCTCCAGACACTTGTTCTTGTTGTGACTCTAATTTAAGTTAAACAGCCCTTGAAAAAGTACTTATAGTCTACTCCAGTCACCTATATATTGTCACCTGTGTGTGCTCTTTCTGATTATTTTTTCCATTTATACCAAGGTGCTACCTCTGGCCCCATAGTCATATTTGTTTCCTCCATGGTATCCAGTTTTTTACATATTTTAAGTCAAGGTTTCACGTTAACAAGCATTGTTACATTTAGTCTCACCAGGATGGTATGACTGGGGGATACCTTCTTAGTCCTATCAGCTGTTCCTCAGTTTGTTTTTTCTTCCTCCTCCTCCTTTCTGCTTCAGTATCACATTGACAAGTCACATTGCATTTCACTTGATCTCCTAAAACATCTTAAAAGTTGCTGTTTTCCAGGGAATTGTCTCTTCTGCAGATGTGTCCTTTATAGCTTGTCTTTTTGCATCAGTTGCATTTTGTGTATGGGCTCAGGTTATCAAAAAACCTACCCAGCAAACTGGGATGCCCTACCCTTATCCTGCAACACTGCCCCAGGCTTCAATTCGTGTATTTGCGGCTCGATCATTGACGAAAACATTCAGTAGTTTCACATTTTGTTTGAAAGTTTTTCCGATTCCCAGAGGGGATGCCTGGCTCCAGCCCTTGATTAGCAGTAGCTACTCAGTGAATCAACCTCCCTAGAGCACTTTAAGAGTTCTGTAATAATTGCCAATGATATCTCATCTTTGAGATCTATCCATTAGCTCATTTTTAATGCATGTTTCACTGAAGCTGTAGAATGCAAAATTTTTCATCAGAATACAAGGAAAATAATATCCAAATCTACACAACCACCATTATCAAAACATTTATAATCTCATTCAAAATCACATTTGCTGTGCAAGCTATATATTTTTCAGAAAAACTGCTGATTAGCATTTATTACATTTCTGTCCTTTGAATTGCTACCATTTAAACCCCTTATTAACTTTTCCATTATTTTCCCCAGGTCTGACATAAGGCTAAGAATATAGTTTCTTACCCATATCAAGTTTTTTAAGTCTTTGGAATATGTTAGTCATTACCCCACAATCTATGATTTTAAAAAAAGCATCAGAAGGCCAGAGGTGCCCTTTTAAAAATCCACTTTTCAGTTTTGTGGGGTGTAAGACATCTAAGTCTCCTGATGTAAACTTATTTCTGTCATCCTCCTGTGATATCGACCAAGAAACTTCATTGAACGTTTCTGAGTCGTTACAAACAATTTTGCTGTCTTCACCTGGAAACAGCCTAACACTTGAGTCTAAAGGATTTGGCTGTGATTTGACTGGAACATTCCATTGCATCACATAGCCTTATTTAATTTCTAAGCTTTTATTTCCTCTATCTGCTTAGAGAAGGGCTAGATACTACAGCCCTGTCACAATCAACTGCAGTAATATTTCAACAATTTTGGGTCCAACCCCAATGGAATCAGGAATGAAGAGACACTGTTAAAATGAGCTTTTCCAGCTTCCCCACATCTCCTTACTATTCCTGAACTAATAGTAGAAAGCCAGCATCTGGAAGGGATGAATCACTTCCATTTGCAATTTTAGCAAATTAATGTATTACCTTTGATGTAGGCTTTCTGGTACTTTAAAGAAGTATGTATCTATGGTTTTTTACTGGGTTTTGGTAGGAATGCAAACAGAGAACTGCAGGCTGTGGATGCCAAATTTCTATTTTATGTCAAACTAGAAGTAGTTTAGTAACATGTATAAATAAACATATATTGCGGTACAAATGGGTAACCATTTACCCAAGAACTGCAGTGACTTCATGTGGAAGGAATCCTCTGTGTTCTGTCATCTTGTTTGAGGCTGATTATAAGGACAGTTGTTTGATTTTTCAGCAATAAGGAATTAAGACTTTAGGGTTCTGCTAAAATAAAATTGCAATTTTTATGCTATAATTTCAGACCACTTCATCAGAAGGACAGAGGGAGTGAATAGCTAGGTGAAAAGCTAGCTGAAAAGTCTGGCTGATTTTAGTGGTACACAGGTTGTGTTTTCTGCACCAGTTCTGATGCTGAAGTACTCAGCTTCGACTGGAATGCCCACAGGATGGCATGTAAGCGCCTCTCATTTATGATAAAGAAATTGTCAGTGTAAATTCTGAAGCAAAGATTGCAAAGCTGGATTTCATGTCTGAGAGTAGATTTCCAAACAATATACTTTGTACCATGGTCATGTTTCAGTGCTGAGCTGTATAACTTATCCTACAGATGTCATTGCACACTCTCAGATTACTGTGAACTTCAGACACCGATATAAACATTTTATTAAGTTGTTCTAACACATTGCTGCCATGACGAGGCTCTGGAAATAAATTGATTTGCCTGAAACGTTTGAGTAAGGTATTTCACAATGACCTCAGAAGTATCTCCACAGTAAAAATACTGTGCAAAATAAAACTTTAAAAATCTGTACTTTAAAGGGAAAGGAAAGATGTTGTTGCATGGTGAGCTCAAAGAAAAGCTGGTCAAGTAAGAACTGCAAATCGTTGCCACACTGTGACTCTCAGGGAACTATATGAAACAAGGCACTGGTCTCAGGACAGCTCTTTGGCGACAAGGCCACACTGCGACTCCTGCCCTGTTGCTAAAGATCAGAGAGAGGGGCAAGAATTAAAGGCAATCGATCAGAGGCAGGCGAACTGCCCCTTGGACTCCCTGTGCCTTGATGCAGAGCAAAAGCTGCTCTTGTGCAAGAGTCACCGTAAAGGCAGCTGGGGGAGGAGTCTTCAAGCAATGCTATTGCACAAGATTCTTGCTGTTAAGGCTAGCTCCACGCTAGCTGTGAAGGTTGATTCTGTGTTTGGCTACACCAACAACTTCTGAGACCCATAAAGACCCTGTTCCCTAGGCTCCAAGTCCCAACTTGGCCTCTCCCACTCCTACCCACTGTCAGGTCTGGGAAGCTTCAGTTACATGGG
>BJBW01017152.1:13889-31427 GCA_004320125.1 Scolopax mira
TTCTTTGAACTGTGTTTCTTAGTGCTGTATAAACATTCACTTTAAGAATGCACAGTACTAAATAATTGTGGATTCATGTTCTGTGTCTTTAACAAAATATAAAATATTTGAGGGAATTTGTGCTTGTGAAGAATTCAGTAGCTGAATGGGGGGATATTTTTGTAATTTTTGCATTGTATCTATGATGCTACTGGTTTCTAGTAAAAATCTTATTTTGAAAATTACGTTCAGAGTCTTTCAAATTACTGGAAGATGATGCAGCAGTGTTTCCTAACCAGCTGCACAATGTTGCTATGTCCTGTTAATATGTGTTTTATCACAAGAGCTTCCTCATTTTGGGAATAGATGAAGGAATCTCTTTGTGAAGTGGTTTGCAATATGGTCTGAAATTGACAGTGGAAGATGTTTCGGAGAAACACTGGAATATAACACTGGCTTTATCTGTATAACCTCCTTGGAGTCCAGCTACATGAAGGCTGACTAGAGCCCAATAAATGAAAAGGGTTGTTTATAAAACTTGATTTGCATGGCCATTTGTTAGCTTGAGAGAGCTCCAGAAATCTATTTTTAATGTCTAAAAAGCAGATGAAATAAAATGAGAAGGGTAAAACCTTAATGTTTGTCTAAAGAAGATAGCACTTTACACATTTTTTAAAACTAGTAGGATTTCTCTTATTAAACAAACTTGTGTGCTTCAGAAAAATCTCAGCCCCAACACGTGGCAGCATTATCCAAAGTAGCAGCATTTCTGTTACACATTCCACTGTAAAATTTTCATCTACTTTCCCTCATATAAGAAATAAGAAATGAAAAAGATCTTGCTTCAAATTTTATTTTTCAACAGGTGTTAACTGTCACCAGTATTATCAAAGTTTATGTGAATTCAATAGAATTGTTTTCTGTTAATAAATTGAAAGATCGTGAGTAATTTCCCCTCTTTGGATTATGCTGGGAAAAGAGTAAGGAGAAGACCAAGAATTATTTAAGTGAATTTTCACTGAAAAGTCTTTCTTACTACTTACTAAAATAAGTATTTCTTACTCTATATTTAGAACTCTGCAGGTTTGAATGCTGTCCCTTCTTTTATTTTTGTAAACTGCCTCTTTTTCTCATCTTCTGCTTCCTACATCTCTGTTTAAGCACTCGATGTGTTTGCTGTGTGAGCTGTTACTACCAAAGCATAACATCTCTGAAATAACCCTAAAAATGTTCTGTCAATTTCCTACATATAATGAGTCCTGATCCAGAAATTTGGGGGTCGTGCGAAATAATTCTTCCCCTCGAAAAAATGTCCTTTAGGAAAAGGCCTTCGTTACCGTGCAAAAGACTATTGAAAACAGTGATGTTTCCAGAGTAAAAGGCAGAACACATTTTGTATGTCTCCACTGAAATGGGAATGCTTTTTAAAGTATTTTTTGGTTTTGGGAAGGAGGAGAATCATGAAGTCTTCCAGAGGCATTTGCTTTCCTTCTATCATCTTTTGTCCGGTGTTTGAAATAATCTCTTAGACACTGAAAATCAGTGAATCACAGAAAATCTTAGACACTTGAAAGCACAAGATTCGTGGTGACAAGGGAGAAAGCATTCTGTCTTCTGCTGCTTCTGTACTGCAAGCAAATGATCATTTTATTACACTCAATCCTCATTCTCTCTTTGCCATGGGAATTGCTTAAAAAGTTTATATAAGAAGTGACATACAAGAGCCATCCAGTTAACAGCCGTTAAGTCTCAGAGGAACTTGCAGGTCACTTATACAGCAGGAATTAAACAGGTACTATCTTAAAGTGACTGTAGAAAGGGTGGGTGGATAATCACAGCTTAACTACAAAAATCGTGTAGCATTTGTTTCAGATTCTTTTTTAAATCCTGGAAATAAGAGCTTTATACCCAGTCCTTCAAGGATTTTCACACTTTCTTATTTCAGTACAAACAGGTAGCTAGCCATTTTCATTATAGGATGCTGAATCGATTCTGTTCACACTTACATGCAAATGGGAAAACTCACTTATATAGCACTTTTTTAAAACTGCTGTGGGTTAGTATTACCAAATTAACCTGGAGATGGCTACCAATTTTCTCTAAACCAGTAGCAACATCCAACCAACCAAAAAAAACCTAGCCCAAACCTGAGAAAAGTAATTGCATTTTACTGTACGGCTTTCCTACTAATCCTTTCTGTTTGAGCTGGAGGAAAAAAAAAGTATTCCAGTACAAAAAAAGGAAGAAAATAACAAGAGTGGAGTGGGGGGAAAAATATAATAGGACTAAGTGGAACTTAGAAAATACCTTTTATGCATAAATTTGAAACAAGAGAGAAGCCAATACGTTAAGGGAATAAGGAGAACACTTACATCAAGACAAAACTTGAAGTGAGAGCAGTAAACAATTTATTTATACAGTAGTCAGTTTTGTGGATTAGATGCATATTGATTCACAGCCAGGCTACTTTTCCTATTCTTTTCCATATTGGTGATAAATAGAAACAGAAAATAGATGCAATTCCTTGCTTTGAAAACTGTGAGAGGAACCTTTAATTCTAAACTTGCACGTTACGGACACAAAAAGGTTTAAGAATTGGTGGAGGCAGCGTACTTGTTGAAAGAAAATACTGGTTTTGCCCCACACTGTGCTAGTTTTGTGATTGGATAGAACATCTTCTTGCCCAGTATTTTCAGTCTCGGGGCATCCTGAGTATTTTTATTTATAAGAGCAACTGCTGGGAACGCGTAAGATAAGATGCACCATAACAACACAATACATTCGACCTGAATGTCGACTGCAACATCAGGCACAGTGTTTATGGCAGATGATTTGTTTGTCTTTAGATGTTACATGTTCTTTTTTAGAACACGTGTAACAAAATCAGCACGATGCCCAATGTGACATTGCTTTTTTTATCTTCTAAAAGTTAAACTCTCATTCTCAGCATCTTGGAGTACAGACAATCACTGTATGTAAATGCCCTGCAGGTGTGATTCTAATGCCAAACAGCCTGGAAGTTTTCCATTACTTCCAGAGATCTCCAGATATTTTGAGAAATGCTAAGCACGGATATAGATGTCTGCGTTCTTTTGTAACTTTGATTCTTTTTCAGTGAATTAACAGGAATGATTGGTGTAGCTAGCTAGCTGGTTGGGTTTTTTCATATGAAGATGTTAGTCTGTTTTAAGTAATGTGGACATTGGCTGAAACAATTGATGCTCATTTTTCATGTACAAGTGTTAAATGTCCTTAACGCGTGCGGGTATGAAGCCAGGTGAATTACAGATAAAATCTGGTTTTTGAAATGCAATGCAACATATACATTTCAATTTGTCATCTTTATCGGGGTACAAAAGTTGGTGTTTGTATGTTAGAGGGACAGAGGTAAAAGGTTAGAGAAGTACACATCTAACTCAAAGAATAAGCAGCTGTCTTTTATGTTTGTTTCTTCATTGTTTAACTAAACTTGGAAGAAAAAGAAGTTACTGTGAATGTAAATGAAAAGCATGTGATATCCTCTGTTCTTCCAACACATGGCTTATGGTCTGCAGAACAAACCAAATTTTAAGTAAATATTTGAAACAAAAGTTACAGTATTGGATCGAAAGTAGGATGCTTCCTGTAGTAAGACATGTTGCATATTGTGTTGCTAGCTCTACTCAATTTCAGAGAAGTCAGATGTTTAAATGAAGTTGGGGGAAGTTTTGATGAAGCTTGAATTTAACTTTGAACACTAATTAAGTCATTTTTCATAGTCAGAGTCTCTCTTTCATATATCATTCATTCAGTCAAAGTCTATACTGTTGTTGATTTATTTGTCCTCCGTTGTTTGGGTGTATAGCAACATTCCATTACATGACTGCACTCTTTGTAACATATGCACCCCAAACAGGGTTTTTTTTTGCCAAATATCACTGACAACCCATTTATGGACTTGGCAGGGTACCCAGGCACACCGAACCGTGTAACTCTGCACAGCATCTCCCTCTCCACGGCTGCTGTATTGACAGAAGCTGCACGTCTCCCAGAAGGAGATGTGACAGAGATTGTGGGGCTCTGCCAGGCAGTTAAGCAGAAGCTGTCAGCTTTTTCCAGCAGCGAGCAAGTTCTGTGTAGCCTCGGATAGCATTGTCAGAGCAGGTACAATAACACTTGTAAATCTGGCTTCTGAGTGCATATGCAAATGAAATGCTATTGAGGTATGAAATAGCCTCACCTTTGCATTCCTACTGAGCGTAGTAAACTTCCTTGGGCAGAGCTGGTCACTTGTTCTTACATCAAGACAAGTAATACCGTGCCATGCATAAAATTTGACTCTGGGTCTAAATGAATCCCTATTCAGAGTAAGTTCAATCCAAAAGTTGTTTGGAAAAGTTCTGAGTTCTGTTAATAAGACAGCTACAAAACTGTGTAAGGACCTCAATTTATAGGGCTTTCTCATAGTATATGTTTTTAATTATCAGGCTTTAAAAGTGTATTTCTACCCGCTCTAGCCCTGTCTTCAACAGCCAATTAGAGCTTGTGCAAATGTCTAAGAAATTAAGAGTGAGTATGTGATGTAGCCAGTGGTATTTTTTTTGTCCCATTTCCAAGTCAACGATCTCCAGCTCTAAAAATCTCTTGGCTCTTGTGGCTGATTGAGTAGTGCAACATGGGAAACAGGTGGAATCTGATGACTCTTCCTGACCTTTTGATGTTGAGATGAAATATATACATCTGTGTATACTTGTCTCATTCTAAAAGGTTTTTTTGATATTTGCTTAGCAGTTTTTGTGTCTCCTGGCAAGTCTGAAATTTGTTTCTTGAGCATTGTTTTGAATTGTTAAATATAATTCAAAACACTTTAATTAATTTTAAATAATGCATTACTGAAATATTAATACTACAGTTTTATTTCCAATTCATAACAAAATTAAGATTATTAAATTGTATTATTTTGAGGATTTGTGAATATTCCTTTTGAGGTACTGTACACTTATTGGAGAAGGTTCCAGGAACAACTTACAAAAGTGGATTTTAGAGTAATTGTATCAGTTCCATCACTGTTTATCCTTATCTTTGGTGTACACCTCTCTTCAAAGCTGGAGCTTAAAAAGGACAAATTTATGTGACCTAGTTAGAACTGGATCTTAAAGCAAGTTTATCTTCTGTTATCTATGCTCTTCTGTTGCACATAAAAAGGGAATGTGCTATGACATACTACTGTGCATAATGCATGAATCTTCTCATTATGGTAAATTTACGGTGATGAAAGTGGTCTTAATTAGCTCAGCACACATAGGAGGAGGCTAGCAATGAATTAAACTCCATTCTCCTCTTGCATAAGGTGTCCCCGTTGTGTTTTTCTTATTCATGTTAAACCCTTCAAAGAATCCTCTGAGCCACAAGCTGTGATGTGAGATTATTAAAGGGTCTTCACTTGATCCTGGCTTCTGGTCTTTGGGGAGAAAAAACAGCCACTGGATCAAAAAGAAGTGTTAAACCTTAATAGCTTCTGGCAGAAAGATCTATAGCAAAGCGGAGACGAGCTGTGCTGTTATTGATGCAACATGCAGTTATTTCAATAATCTATTTGGGAGAGCTCCCATTACAACATCATGTAGCTGGGACCTACGTAATCACATTCTTTTCCACTCTCAGTTATTTATGTAACTTTATAGCAGTGTGGTAGAGGAGGTAGAGCTGATCAGAACAACAGGTAAAATAGACAAAGTGAAAAACAAAAAAAATAACCTCAGTGTTGCCAAAAACGTGCCACTGAACCATACCATTCTTCTTTTACATTTGAAGAGATTTAGTGTGCATATACTTCATGCAGCAGTCCACAGCATCTGCAGACTCTAACACTGGAAATAGTGCATGTCATAGTCTTCAATCACTGTAGTTCATCCTGCTTCTTTCAGAACTTCACAGACATAATTTGACCTCCATGTACTCATTTCTGAGCCTTTTTTTTCATTAGGCTCCAGTCCACTGAAGTATTTCCTACACTTGTTTTATGGTTGCAGGCATAATTAGGAAAATACATAATTAAAGTCATAAGCATTTTTTATGGTTATTGCTAGGATTTTTTGCTGTTTACATCTGGTATCTTTGAGAATTCACTGACTTCCACACAATGTCATGGATTCCAAATAGACTAGATAAAGTGAAGAGTAAAGCATAGTTATCAAGTCACTACAAAATGTAACTTTTCATCTCTGGGCTTTGGCTCCAAAACTGCACTAAGTGATAGTATTACTGTGTTTCATACATGGTTTTGCTAATTGCACACGCATGGCAGAAACAGGGGGGATTGCATAAGAGTGTTACAAAACTCTGGGCCTATCTTCAAAGAACAAACAACTTTCTTATCTAGTAGGGTCAAAACCCCAAAAGATATTATATTTTTTTTGTCCTATGAGGAATGAAAAAGTAATGGCTGGCATTTAATTCCTATTGGTCCCTGTGCATGCAATAGCTTTGTGTCTAGCAGCTATGTAAAATGTCATTGTATTCTTTGGCATTATCACTCTGGTAATAATGTTTATTAGATGCAGCATTTTAGTATATCTGGCATCTTCTACCTAAAATGTCAAAATCACTACTAATAACTAGTAGTCCAATTCAGCCAGATAATTAAGGCCTTCCCAAAACCTAGTAGCAAAACTAGTCAAATACAGTGCATATGGGTTTAAGCCAGTTAGTGAGCTGGTTGAATCCTAAGGCAGTTAAGATACCAGTGCAAAGTAATAAGCATTTAGCAGAATGAAGACTGAGACTTAATGAAGTTAAATTATTTCCTTGAGGCTGAATAGTAAAGTCAGTAGTTTAGAAGACAACCAGGAACACTAGCTTTTAGAACCTTGTTCTATCTACTAGGCCACTGGAGTGTAGATATGTCACTTCTAAGAAGAGGGTTTGGTTTACATATAGCTGAAATAATACTAAAAATTGAGTGACAGCTGTGAATGGATATGCTCTTTGTGCCTTTGCTCCATTGCTAAGCAATATTTTACATTTCTTGTAATTTAGTGGCATAGAAAATTCCCAAAAGATCCTTAAATGCTTTGGGAACAGTAACTCATAGAAAAAATATAGGTGGTCTTGTTTTCATGCACTGTATTGTATATTATTGAGCCATATACAGAATAATACCCTGCCAAATGGTGATCCCATAGCCCAAACTAATCTCTGTAGAGCAGATGGGAGTTTGACAGTGGAAGAGAAAAGCTGACAGCTTTTCCTCAAATAAGAGTCATGCAGTGTGTTTCCAGTGCCAAGCTGTATTTGACATTTAATTAAAAAAGTACCTCAGGAAAAAAAAAAAAACGACCAAAAAACCCAAACCCCACAACCCCCCAAAGTCAAACTAGCACACACACACTGATACAGCTGCAGATTCCATTTGGTCTTATTTAAATGTGAAACCTTGGTGCCCAGAAGGCATATTATTTTGGGGAGGAAAAATAAATAAATGAATAAGTAAATCACTGAGGTACCATGGGGAATGTAGACAGCATTAAAAATGTATTTTGACTGGTCTCAGCTACCAAACTTGGCTTGAGGGTATAGTGATGCTTAATAAGCAAAAGGAATTACTGTAATACTCAGCCTGAGCTCCTATAATTAGAGTATAATATGGATGGTGTATATTCTGATAGGCTTGAGTACAGTAGTTATGTCTTTGTGTGTGTGTGCGCATTTGTGAAGTCAAGAATATTGAAGATACAAAAAACCTTAGCACCTTTGCAGAAAATACTTAGAGTTGTGGAAGATCTTCCTGTGTTTCAGTTCTCATTCAAGATCACCCCATCATGCAAACCAAAGGCAGCCACAGATGGCATGTTCTGGGGCAGTTTCTGTCCATGAGGTGGTTGCTACCACTTGGTTCCTCCTTGAAAACTTCTCACACTCAAAGGGAAGAAAGAAACACCAGAATCAGTTTTTAAAAGTTATGAGGTTCTAGGGAAGGTGTCCTGAATCCTTAATGACAAAATATATTGGTTTCCCTCAGCCCCCCCCCCTTTTTTTTTTTTTTTAATTCATGGTTGCCTGCTTACATGGAAAACCTGAAGACAATGAATCTGATGATATCTGCATGAACAAAGAACATAACTAAATTAAGAAGCTAGAATTGTTCCCTTTGCAGTTAGCCTGGGACTATTAAAATAACTTGCAGATTTTATACTATTTTCTGAGGGTTCAAATTCCATATCAACAAATCTGCTGGCTGAGGCTGGGTGAAAGCAGCATAACATGGGTTCTGTGATGTTTCTGTGTGATTTGGCACATAAATACATTATTAATTTTATTATTTGAATTTGTACATCATATTTACTGCTCTGAAAAGGAAATGAGGATAGTTCATTTCCCAAAGGGTTTTTCCATGTAAGTGACAGATGTGGAGATGACAAGACAAACCAGCAAGCTGTAACTTGGGGGGGTTGTTGTTAATTTTTGAAGTAAATCTGTGCAACCTTCTCACTAGGTCAGGTTTAATAAAAGATAAGTACAGAATTTATTTATCATTACACATATCATATGTGCTAATATGAAAAACTAAAATTCTACACTAGTGCTTCCTTTGTTTTGGGTAGGAATGTAAAGGCAATAGTTATTCCAATTTCGTAATTCAAAATTTATTCATTTTGAATGAGATTTTTAAAGATGGTGAGGTAGAAACATAATTTTCAAAATTTAGGTGTGATTGCTAAGTGCATTATTTCCTAATGCTTCTGGAATTATCTGACATGTTTTGTGACTTCTGAAAACCTCTGTAGCTGTTTATTGGTACTTTTAGACATATGAGTTGTGTTCATATTTTGTATGTGGAGCTTAGCTGTTCCTTGGGGATACACTCAAAGTGTGTCAATGTCCAGAGTTGCTACTGACTTGGAAAATCTGAGCTGTTCAGCCTCAGGCATCTCAGAGCCAAGAAGTAGGTGTTCCTCCAGCTGGAGCCTAGTGGGATTTAAAACCAAGATCACTGAAATGCTGAGGCTCTTTACAAAGCACAGACTCTGCTCAGAGCAAAAGTCATTGTGCCCCAGGGATGGAAAGGCAGACTCCTCAGAGCGCTGCCTGATCGCAACCTTTAACTGATGGACACGTGATCAGTCCCAGTATCTTCATTTCTCCTCCATTGGTGACTGTGGTCTAAAAACTGAACCCTCTTGATTTTCTTTTTTCAGGAAAAGTCACAGTTGCCTCCCTATAGAAGCCTTTGCATCTGGGGTCCTGCCAGAGGTGGTTTCTGTTAGGCCCAAGCGTGATAGCTTTGTCTCAGAGGAGTGTGATATTTCAGACCTGCTCTGCCTTGAGCACTTCTGGCCTTTTCTCTAGTGCCTTTTATTTCCTTGTTCCTCCAAGCAGTTCCAGGTCAGCAGCGTGACTTACACAGCTCCTTGCCCAGCTTGTTGGTTGCTTTGAATCCCACACAGAGATACGTACCTCTGCCTACATTATGTATATTGAACCTAGACCCTGAGTTCAGGCCCCTAAGATTCCCACTGGGGACAACAGTCCCAAAATTAAGTCAGTTGGCACCAGGCTTCAAGGCATCCAAATCCTTCACTGGTATCTATCCCTGTTTACTTTTAAAAGTAATCTTTGGAGTCCTGCATAACTTTATCTCTCTTGGAAAGAAGTCACCCTATTTTATTATTTAGGGTTAGTGATTTTATAAATAGATACCAGATTTCACCCATTTTGCTAATTGCCTTAGTAGAAAGAAGCTTTTGAAAGCATTGTTTCTACTTTCATTTTAATTTCAGGATGATATTATTTCATGCAATTGCATACTAAGGAGGATTACTACTGGTTCTGGCTTTGTTGCCTTAAAGCACTAGCTGTATTGAGCTTTTATTAAAAAAAAAAAAAAAGAGAAAAATAACTAAAAAACCCCAGTATTTCACTAGGGAGCCAAGATAAAGCATCAATATAACGTGCCTCTGTAGAATATGTAAGTTCAATTGTCAATAGAACATGAATTTCTTACAACACCTTTGAAAAGAGCCAATTAAGACAGTCTTTACAATTATTTTTTTTTATTAAGTAGTGAATGTAATAAGTATGTAATTTTAATTTTTTTAACTACAACCAGAAGAGATATTTGGTTTTCTATTTAATAATCAAGTAAGGATAGGTTGTCTACTACTCATACATTTCAGTGAATCTTGAGCTTAATAAAAGCTGAAATATTGTGTAATGTTAGTAAAACATAGAAAAAATATATGGAAACATTATTTATTGGTGCAGGTTTTGAGACACTGAATATATTACTGGATATTTGGAAAACCAGAATGTCACAGGCTGTATCCAAAGTATGTATATAGACACACAGACATTAACAGCTTTGAAGAGAACTAATATTCTTGGAAAACTAAAAATTGCATCAAGTGAATCAGGAGGGTTTTTACTGTGAAATAATGCAAGTGTGTCAGGATTCATTGCTTCCTCTCATTATAGTAGCAATAGTTGAATTGGGGCTGATCTACACCAGAAGCTGCTCACTGGAC
The DNA here is from genome assembly GCA_004320125.1 of Scolopax mira. Classification (NCBI taxonomy): domain Eukaryota; kingdom Metazoa; phylum Chordata; class Aves; order Charadriiformes; family Scolopacidae; genus Scolopax; species Scolopax mira. Next base: position 24,371 of record BJBW01017152.1, read on the forward strand.
TAAAATGACTGTATCTCAGCAGGATGGAAATTCCTATAACCAAAAAAAGCACCAATTTGTTGTATTTTCTCTAGTGTTTATATTTCTGTGAATTATTTGAAATATCTTCCTTTCATCCTGGGTTGTATGAGACTGGTAGCTTTATTTGTAAAGCATTGAGCAGTGTTTTTTAATCTACACAAAAGACCACAGCAAGGAAGAGGTCACAGAGGACCTTGAAAATTCATATCAAAGACTTCAAGTCATTATTACACTAAAAATGAAAATGAAAAGCAGTACTGAAGTCATAAATAAATTTGGGACTGTCCTACAATTCAGGAATAACCTCTCTCTTTCCACGCCTGCTGTAAAGAATTGAAATGATACAGTTCAGAGCATTTCTCTTATCTGAGCAGTAGGTAGGAAAAGTACATCTTCCAAAAACCAAATGATGCTTGGATAATTGACAGCATTAGTGCAACCTCATGTAAATAGAAGATGAAAGGTGAGAAGAAGGAAGCAAATATAAGAAATTTTATGACTTTATCACTTCTCCTTGATAACCTGGAGGCATAACACTCATAAAACATTACAGACACCAAGAGATCTAATGAACACACATATAGCATCATAAAGAGATGACATTTGCATTAAAGGGGGCTTTATCTTTTGCATAATTGCATCTCAAGCAATGTAGAAAGCTGAATTTAAGAGCTGCCAACCTAACTCACTAAATCAGAGAGAGTTTGTACTGCAGAAACCCAGTCGTTGTGCTTTAACGGTGCCAGGACGTGGATATGGCAGCAGCAGCTGGTGAAAGATCTTGCAGCCCAGGGGGCCTGGTTTACAGTAGGTTCTGGAGCTGCTCATCATGGAAAAGGAAAAGGGAGAAGTAGTGTGACTTATTTCAGAAGTGACAAAACAATCCGTGTCTTCAATACAGTAATATAAAAAGAATTATTTACCATCTGGTTTTAGATCAGTCACAAATCGGAGAGTTAATGTTTAATTCTTCTGTGGAGGTATGGTCTGTATTGTGCAGACTGTGATGCTGAAATTAACCTCCTAATTTTTCTGTTGTGGAAGAATACAATTGTTGTTTGTACTTGGGCATGACATCGATGATGCAGTGGAGCTGTGCACATCAGCAAACTGCAGCCCATAAATAGGGGGCTCCCCAGTTGGCTCTGTTGAATAATGTGCAGAAGCTGGGCATTTACGTGTCAATCTGCCTACCCAACAGAAAACTTCATTCTGAATTACCCCATTTTTCTCACTGTAGATTTTATAGAAGTTGTGGCATCTGCCAAACAACACTCCAAATGCTCAAATATCAATTCTTAACAAGGAATTAATTTGCATCTGTCCATAGCTGTAGCTGACCTAGAGTGTAGCAGCAAATAGACTCCCCGGCATGAAGGACCACACATTATACATGTCTCCATGTCTTCCTGCCTGCAAAAAAATCTTAATTAAAGTTTTGAAACAAATGAAATAATTACAGAGACATACCCTGAAATTCTAAATTGCCTTGAACTCGGATAGCACTAGTGTTTGGGTCTTGATCTGCACTTAAAGGCAGCTGTAATATTTAACTCATTGTTTACCATTTTTATATTTTCTTGCATTGAACAATGCAATGAAGAACCAATCTGCTCCTTTATTGGGAATTTGTAGAAAAATACTTCCACTTTTTATTTTTCTTTGATTAAGCACTTAATTTGGCTTATGTGATGTGGAGGGTAACAAATATACAACAAATATAGTCACGGTGGCATACTTTCTTGTTATAAAGAAAAGCTTAAAGGAGGCTTTACTCATTATAGCAAAGTGGTGATTTTTTGTTTTCAGAAGGTGCTAAAGGCTATGTCTTATAAAACTCTTCTATTTTACTAATATCTGGGATTTAATCTGTTCATTGTGCTAATGCAGTTTTCATTTGTAAAGTATTGGTGACACGTGATTGAAAAGGTCTTTGCTATCCACTTGGTTTTTATGTCAGTAGAATTGAAGGTCGCAGGCGGACAGACCCCCAGATTTCTAAACGTGAAATTGAGAAATTAAGAGATTCCTCGTGTTTTGCTGTGCGCTTTGCTCTGTGCCGGGAGATGGCAGCGGTGAGTAGCACCTCGGGACGGGCACTAATCCAGGCTGTACCCAAGGTTTACCATAAAGGGAACTGGCCTATTTTACACACTCCTGGAAATTAGAGGTATTGTGCTAATCATCGCCAAACTTGTTAAACATTGTCATCTGAGCCGTTTTTTCCAACTGAAAGTAGAAGCTGTATGAATATAAACTGTATAAAGAATCTTAAGTGCTACAAAGAATGGTAATATAATAAGTGTGACTGGATTAACATTATTTATATTTGGCCCTAAAAGTTTTTCTCATTGACACTACTTTTTTTTTTAGGTGTTGGGATTTTTTAATTAATTTTTGCTTTTTTTATCTTAAATTCTTTTTCTATTCCAGAAAGCATTTACTGCCTGGAATATGTATAAAGAAGGGAAGGGAAGAAGAGGTCAAGAGCCAGTACCTCAGTGCAAGTTCAGTAACTCCTGCAGTTACTGCTTCCTTGGAATATCTCTCTGGGTTTCACAGCACCTGCCATTTAGTGCTTCAGAATATTGTATTTACACAAAAGAACAAGAATATGGATCAGAGTTCTTTGTAGTCTTAACAGCAGGTGACTGAGCTCGGATAGTGGCTGGTCCTGTGAGCTACAGGAGAGATCTGCCTTGTGATACCCTCACAGCAGTAAAGAAAGCACTTTGGAAACTTAGTTTTGTTCCATTGCTGAACTTCCTCTGAGTTGTTTTTAAATTATTTTGAAAGTGACCCTATACAAAACATGTAGAAAACATGGGAACAAGAAAGGAATGTTCTTTCCTTGTAGTCTTGCTCCATGAAGAAAGAACATAATTGAAGCTTGTTTGGTTTCGCTACCCAAAAGGATTTGGTAAGGATCAGATTGGAGTGACTTGCTATGTTTGGTTAGAGAAATGATAGAATTTAAGTCCAGTACTCTGGCTACTGCATGAGGACCTCTGTGTCTGTGGAACACCACTCTCATTGGTTACATCCTGGTAAAGAAGGGATGCAGTGGACAGTGTTGCTGATTCACAGCTGCTGAGGACAGGCAGGACTTAATGATCTCTATGGTCCTTTCCAACTCTAACAATTCAGTGAAAATAATGTCCTTCGTTAAGGAGCATAGAAGACCTAAACCTACCTTTGTTGTTACTAGTTTCCCACTGATTTGAGGACAGATTGAGTAACCACAGGAAACAGTCCTTCACGGAGACTTTTTTTTATTACTGTTGTATCCTGCTGTGGAATACAAAGACAAGTGGGAGTAGAAACACACAAAGCTCACACAGGAAACTATTCAGGTAAATAACTCCACTATTAAATGTATTTACTAGATTACATCTCTGCTGGAGTCCAGTTAATCATTGAAGAACCTCTGATTTGCATGGTCTTCATACACATCAACATAAGGAGCTTCTTACTGAATTGTAGTGCTCAGTTTCTATGACTTGGGAGTATTAATGTTTTTTGAGCTTGGCAGAAAAAGGTACCTGTTTGCTGTTAGTATAGTTCAAATACAACAGGACCTGAATTTTGTTGTATTTTTGCTTTACTTTGGGGTTTTTGCCAATAACATAAGAAGCAATTCAAATTTTGTTCTTCCTATTAATGGCTGTTGAAACAGAATATCGTCTCTTAAAATAAAATGAAAAAATTACATTTTTTGCCTCATATACCACCCTACAAGTGTTTACTGCAAAACCTTTGAGGTATTTTAGTTTCAGATGTTGTGCTTCTCTTAAAGAGGAATTCTTTGTTATGACTCTAACGTTCAAAAGATATTTCCAAGCCATTGATTCAGTGGATGATGCATCATCTAATGTGTGAAATAGCCTTGAAAATTAAAATCAGGCTCTGATGGCAAAGTTCTGCAATTGTCATAGTATCATGCTACATCTCCTGCAAGCCTGTTTTCAGACAGATATTACCCAGTCCCAAAGTAGGCTTTCAAACCACTGCGGTCTATGTAACTTGTTAATACTAATCACTGGAAGAAATTAAGAAAACATTAAATAGCAAAAAATAACTTGGAGGTAGTCTTTGTGTCTCTGCAGATATTATGTTTGTAGTGTATTTCCTTCCATTAAGAAAAACCCCACCCACAAACCACCACCCACCACCGCTTCACCCCACCACCCTGATGCCCCCCCAAAAAATCCAAAACAACCAACAAAAACCTAGGGCCTTTTCCATCCAAAGGTTAGTTTCAGTTGCCTGTAATTTTACCAAACAAGCCAATCAAGCTTAAATAATTCCTTTAAACTACTTCAGATCAACCCCTTCTGTCTCTTTGCCCTTTCACCTGTATAACCAGTGTTAAAATTAGTTAAGTAACCTCAGCTCCCATTGTGTGTTTTTTACAGCTTGATATGACCACTAGGTAGTTTTCTGTACAGTCACCTTTTGCAATATTTATGTTGTACAGCAACACGTGAAAAGTAGACAAGTAGACTTGCATCCCGAAATACAGAAGCAGCAGTGGCTCCACCGTCTGTTCAGCAACGTTTCTGCTTCTCACTGTCCTATCACAATCACAGGAGAAGTGGAAAAACTACAAGCAGACCTCCTACACACGTGACTAACAGGTTTTTAGATATATAAAGAGGGAGATGCTTATTCTGTAGCCTACAAAGAAGAGAAATCAAAAGTGCCAAGTTCACAATTTATAAATAGTTTGCCAAATAAAAGATGAAAAAGAGAGTAGTTGTGTCACTCTGGGAAGTTTCTTCTGAGGGTACAAGCACAATATGAGATAGGGATTTGGAAAATTTTTTTAACAGAATGCTTGTACTATGTGATGAACATGGACTCCTCAAGAGATGCTGTGCATAAATACCCTTCCTAACCCCACCTGTGTGCCAGGAAATAGGCATCAAATCACTTCAGAAAGCAGAGCTGCTAAGATCCTTATTGATGCCAGCTTGGTCTTGTTGAAGGATAAAGAGCAGAAGAATAGAATAAAGAAATATTTCAAACTCTTTTTGGTTTTAGGAACAGATTGAGCGGTGCTAGTTGATGTCAGAAATCCAGCTGTGCACCACCCATTTTCCTGACTCAAGAAGCTGAGTCCTGGTCATTAGAATACACAACTAGAAGGTATCTTTCTTCTTCATAGTTAATCTGGGTTTAAAATTAAAATCAGAGGCTAGATTCTAATACTGTGTTGTGACTCTGAAGTAACTGTGTTCACATCAGTGCAGTTACTTGATGCACTGCATCTGGGTAAGTGAGATTAAAATCTGCCTCTGGGCCCATTCAGTGGGGTTTGCTGTTTTGTTTCATTTCTTGTTCAGGAAAGCTGGGAAAGAAAAGGAATTTTACATTCAATGAATCTAACCTCCCAGAGCCCTTCGTTAGCACTACAAAAACTCTGTCTCTGTAGTTGACCTGTAATAGTCTGTAAGAGTTTGTAGATACAGCTATTGTGTTTTATTAGTGTAAGTTTGATTTTGCCCAGAGATAAAATAGGGAACATAACTAAAGAATGCTGGCAGCTAAGTAGTTAGGCTTGCTGCAGAGATTGCAGAACTGCTTCACTTCTTATTTTTTTCATTAAGTGAAAATACACATCTCCATGAAACCAAACTGACAGCACTGAGAGAGATTCCATATGTGACTGGTTTTGGAACAATGCACAACAGCTTCCAGAAGTTGGAAGCATTTACAAATAAAATGCTCTGTTCTTAGCTCTACCAGGGCAAAGTTATGAGCTTGATCCATCAAATTCCAATGGACTTTATTTATTAATCACTCTAGCTCAGGTTGTCTTTGATGCTGGAAAAATCCCTTAAATTGTTAGCCTACTTTTGCCAGACTTTAAGAATTTGTGTCTGGTAACTTCTCTGCTTAACTAGAGTTAAAAGCTGTGCTTTTCTAGTTCCTTTTATGGTCAGCTAAAGTTTGAGTTGCCCCATGACAATCACTGGCCACTAAACACCTAAGGAGGCAAAAAAAGTGGCTTATGCAGGTGTGAGTGGCTAAAGGCAGATAGGATCACTCCTGTATGTTTTGATGTGTTGGTCAATGAATAAAACAGGGAAAAAGATTGTGTCTCCAAGAGATCTTGTGAGGCTTTCTTTAGATGGGGAAGAGAGCTTAGTGACTGCAATTCTTAGTTGCTTCAAAAATAAAAGTAATCATACTAGATAATGCTTTGAAAGAAATTAATCAAACCCCCATCATCCTCAAAACTATTACTATTAACAGAAAGCAAGAAATAAAGCAATGCAATGGTGCTATTTTATTGCCAATGACTGTGTAAAGCATCCTGCAGTGGACATACCAGCTTGTAGGACCTTTTGGTCAGGAGCTGCCATTGGTGTAATTTCTGATGTAACTGTTTCTCTGAAAAGTGTTTTATAAGCTGTCACAATACAGGACCCTTTGGCTTTCAGGTATCAGCCAACAAAGGTCTCCTTTTGCCACTGTAACTTGTTCAGTGAGTGCTATTTATTCATAGTTCTGGCTGATGGGTTGGCAACCTAAGCTTGAGCATCCTGGTCTGGGTCTTCAAGATCCTGATAATTAAATGGCTAAATGCTGAACTTCATTGTCTTTGTCTGTGTCTTACCACTGAGTTGGTTACACACTTCCAATTTTTTCCTTGGTATCTTTCTCTCTTTGATAGAAGTTGGTTTTGTTTTGCCTGCAAGACTAAGAGCTGGCATACTCCTTCCTGATTCCACATCACATTTTGTAAACTGAAATTATAGAAAGGGCCAGCCTTGAATCTGTGTTTATAAGAAAAATAATTATGAGGTATAGGGCTGGCAATTCTAGATTATTTTTTTTTCCAGATACTGCACTACTTAGTTACTCAGACTGTAGAAGAGGAAGTTTTGCATGTTGCCTAAGGCAGCCTACAGACCAAGTGCGTGATGTAACCCATCTGTGAGAGCCACAGCTCCAAATTCTGTAGCTTCGCCTAATTATTCAGTCTGTGTCATTGTGAATAGACTATTTCTGTTGAGGTGAGAGAGGAAAA
>BJBW01017155.1:0-12500 GCA_004320125.1 Scolopax mira
GCCCGTTGCTGAGCAGGCTGTGATCCCAGTGTTTCGCCGCTATTAGATTTTCTGCTGGAGGGAGGAAGATGTACGGCCGCGAGCGGGGTGGGAAATGTGCACTGCTCCAGGAGCACGATGGGCTCGCTCTGTGAAGGGCACGTTTCTGTGTCAAACCCACAGTGGGAAATAGGTGTGCGAACCGTGGCGCTGCGTGTGTGTGAGGGCACGTGTGTTCGCTGGTGACACTCGGGTGCCGTAGGTGCATCCCTTCCCTTTGATCTCTTTTGAGATCTCTCTGGGGTCTCCCCGTCCCCGTCTTCCCGGAGAGGAAGCACAGCCGAGGAAATTGGGTAATGAAAGCCGAGTCATACATTGCTGCTTTATGTTTCCAAAGAAGCAAGTGTGACTGTCAGGTTTACAAAAGATTGTTTATGTTCGGTGGCGTGAAATGGGGAGCGAGTGTGCGGAGCAGAGCGAGAGAAAGAGTGCCCTGCCCGGGCTGACAGCGCCGCATTCATCCTCCACGCTACAGCAGACAAAGCGCTGGTGCTGCCTGACAGGGGCCATAAATCACCGCTGGGAGATGCTGTACCTACAGCTTATACCATTCCAGATGACAAACACACAATAATCCACACAGCGCAGCACTTTTTCTCCCCCCCCCCCCCCCCCCCCCCCCCCCCCCGCGCAGCCCTTTTTCCCCCCCCCCCCCCTCTCTCTCTCTCTCCCTCCCCGACTCCACTCGCTGGTGCTCAAGTGACGACAAGAGGCAGCGAGGAGACCTGCAAAGCCTGGAAGTCTCCTGCAGGGACCACGGGAAGGAGCAGGGATGGTCGCCAATGCAAATACCCCAAAGCCACGGGAAATATCCCAAAGCTATGGCAAATACCCCAAAGCCACGGGAAATACCCCAAAGCCATGGCTCACCAGAACCATCAGCTATTGAGGAGGGAAGAGAAACGAGGGACACCAGTCCTCAAAGGCCAACAGGAGGTGGAAGCCACAGTGTTGCCATCTCTGCCCCATCGTCCCGGCGACTTTGCCCAGGTCCCTTTTTGATGAAAAAGTGGAAAAGTGGTCTCTGACGAAGGAAGCAACAAAAAGCAGGGAAGCAGATGCGCTGCCACCACCCTGGGCTGTAATTTGCCAGGGAAGGGAAAGGAAGGAGGACTATTTGGTTGGACAACCCTTAAATCAATGTATCCTAATTAACAAAAGATCTAATTCATCAAAGTGACAACAACTCTATTTATATCACCTCCTTCCATGGGGGCTGCTGGGGGTTTAGAGTTGGGGTTTTTTCTCCCTTTCCTTTTCTGACAGCTTTATCTTTCCCCCACACAGTTTTATTTTCCCTTTCTGGGGGAGAGGGACTGATAGTGACGCTTTCCTTGGGAATATGGTCATTTAATTGACATTTTCTGCCTTACCCCTAAAATAGAGGGTTATGGGGGGAGAGCTGGAAAAGAGGGGTTATCTCAGCGAGATGCAGGTCTGATTCAGGGACAGGGGGAACCTCTGAAAGGTGACCAGAGGGTTATGCAGCTCATGAAAAATTTGGACAAATCCTTCACATCGGGGTTATTCTGTGAAAATACCCCCAGCAGGAGCCGTGCTCGTACAGGGATCTTGGCTTTCGTTCGGAAAAGCAAACCCTGAGAGCTTGACAGCACGGCTGGATGACACCTTAAATCTTGAAGTGCATAAAAAGAAACCCAACTGTTTTGTTTTGTTTTAATATCTGAAACCTCGTGGTTTGGGGGCTGGGAGAGCAGGATGCTGAATTGCCGTATAAATACAAGGACCGTGTCATTTCAGAATTGCTCCGCTGTTCTCAGCGGGCTCACTCCCGGGAAGAGTGAGGTTTGGACGTGATATAGTAACACAAAAATAGTAATAATAGTAATGAATCCTCCACTCAGCCCCTCCTCCCTGCTGCAAGCACAGGAGCAGAAAATCCGAGATGCAAAATGCAAGCACTGTCTCCTGGGAAGAAGGAAACTGGGGTAAAAAAGCCCCAAAACAAACCCAACCCAACCAAACCCAACCCAACTGACCTAACCCAACCAAGCCCAACCAAACCCAGCCAACCAAACCCAACCAAACTAAACCAAACCAATCCAACCAAACCCAGCCAACCCAACCCAACCAACCCAACCCAACCAAACTAAACCAACCCAAACCAGCCAAACCCAACCAAGCCAAGGCAAGGCAGCTTTGCCTCGGAAGCACAGCCATGCTCACTGCACGCCAAGAAACAGGAGATGAAAGGGCCATAAAACGGAGCCGTGGTCGGGAGGCCGCGCCGGCGCATATATCCTGATGTGCCGGGAGTACCTGCTTCTCCCGTAGCCTAAACTTCTGATGAACCAACGTGCTTCAGCACGCATTTATATGCAAAGGCGTATAATATGTCCCCTGTATCTAATTATCTGTCAACCTGAGGCAGTTTGTTTTCCAAATCAGCCTCTCGGCTGTGACTTTATGAGGTCGTAAAGAAAACGGTGCCACTCTCGCGCTGGAGCGCCGGGAGAGCCTGGATCAACAAATTACCATCTTTAATGGTGTCTCCTTGCACAAGCCCAAGCATGGCCAGGCCTGGCACGGCACCCCCCGACCCCCTGCACCCTGCAGACGGAGCAGTGCAGGCAGGGACAGGACCATCCCCTTCCCACTCACCCTCCTCACACCCCAATGGACACGCTGGAAAGTTTGGCAGGAGCTGGTGGTGATTTCCATCCCATCAGCTGTGAGAGCAACACCATCACCAGCGAACGCCGAGCCGCGGATTCCTCTGCCCACGCTGCTCCTGTGATTAATGATAGAAAGGAATTAAAAAGAAGGAGGGGAAAAAAAAAAGAGCGAGGGAGAGGGGAGGGGAGCGGGTCAACAGCTGAGTGCAAGGCAAGTCGCTAGACAGGGAGTAATTAAGATACTTGGGTAAATATGATTAATAAGCTCAAACTGGCAGGGTGTGCAGTAAACAAGGGCTAACCAGATGGTACCCTTTCCTTTCTGACAATGCTGCAAGCTTTGTAAAAATAGGAAGGAAGGCTCTGGATCCTCCCAGCGCTCTGGCTCGGGCAGAGGGAGGATTCAGCACAGGGCCAGGGCGTGAATCACCTGAGAGGAATGAGAGACATTTCCCCCTTCATCACATCCCCGTCGGGCGCGGGGACGGCTGCGAGGGGAGGACAAACGGCTGGTGTGGCCGTGCCGGGTGGCACCCGGGGCCCAATCCATGCCGGGACTGGCTGCCTGGGCTCAGCAGAGCCCTGGTGCTGGTCTCCTGGCATCCCGTCTCCATCCACAACAACTCACTTGGAAAAGTCCTGCCCGGAGCGTGGCTGCTCCAGGAGCTCCAGGCCGGGCAGCGGCCAGAGCCCTCGCTCCTCCCTTCCCCAGCAGCAGCTCCGTCCCGGCAGGAGCCGCTCGGAAATTTCCCCACAAAACACTTCTCTGTCAGAAGATGCCATTTCACCAAAGGTGAAACATTTGCGGAAACGCGCTGATTTTGATGAAATTGCATTTGGAAAGAAAAATCAAAGGAGAAAACCATTTCGATAAGGCCAAAGCATTTCAGTTTGACCTTTTAGGAATTAAATGGCATAGGGTTTTTTCCATTTCATAAAGCATTTTGTTTCGATATGTGAGAGATATATATATATATCTGTAAGAACTATTGAAACTGGGATTAAATGTTGTGATTATCCCAACATGGGATGATGTATTTCCCCCAGTGCAATATTGCAAGAAATTAAGACCCAGTATCCTTCTGCTTTGAAACAGGGAAAGGAAACCTGAGAAAAAAACCTGGTTCTTCTCTCAGCTGCAGGGCCAGGAAACGGGCACTCAGAGCCAGTGCTGCTTCCCTGGCCAGTGAAGGGACCGTGGCCACTGTCCTTGTCCTCTTGCCCACAGGGCTCGTCCTCGTGAGGTGCCCAGAGCAGAAGGGATGCTGGTGTCTCTCTCACTCCTTGTGCCATGGAACGGGAGCGAATCCCGGCTGAGGGCAGCTCCAAGGGTGGCTCAATGTCTGAGAGTCCATAAAGTCACCTGTGCCCTGAGCAAGACTTTCCACCACCTCAGAACAACGTGACAATATGTTCAGGGTCTCAGAGCTATCAGTTGTCATTTGACTATTTACTGTCCAGTACTCTGAAAATAAAAAAATTGCCAGGTAGCCCCAGGCATTAATAACAGATGGAATCAGCACTTAGCTTTCCACTTCCTCAGGACAAGGATTCTCTTTTTTCCCAGCTGAAAAGTTCCCAGTGATAATGAGAACAGTAAATGTTTTATCTTTGCAGGGAGACAGGCAGAACAACGGACTCAGGAGGAAATCTCTGAATCACAAAGATGTCACCCGAGGAGCCGTGTGCCACCAGCTTCTGCTCAGCGCTATTTTTTTCCCACAAGGTACCATTTTCACTGCGCGAAAGTTTGTCTCATTATTGCAGTCAGGGGGGCTGTCCCTCGGCTGTGCCACACACCCAGTGTCACTTCCCATCTCACTGTCTCTGCGGGTACCACGATCCACACACCAGCACCGCCACCAGTGGGGGCCTGGGGATGCTTCCCGGTGTGAAAAATGAAGTGAGACTTTGTTGGGAGGCTTCAAGGTAGAGCCAGGCCACAGGAATAGCCGGTGGCTCGGAGGAGGTGGGGTAGAGATTAAAGATAAAGAAGAAATTTCAGCTCATTGGCAGGGCACATATTTTTCCAATATAAAAGCAAATGGGGGAACCCTTAAATAAATTGAGTCTATAAAAATGTCCTTTTGTATTACGGCCTCACCTTTTCAGGGGGAAAACACCGAGGTTTATTTTCATGGCTCCCGAATAAAAATATCATTGCTGCTTCATAATTTTGCAGTACCAACAAGCAGTCCAGAGCTATTTAAAATACACAGGCCCCCCTCGGTACCCACCATCCGCCCAGCTGCGGGAGCAGCTGCCACCTAATTACAAGTCCTCGTCACAAGTGCGGAGAAACAAGTTGTGGCATTTAGGAAAGGTCTGCAAAAATAGGTGTCAGACCTTAACTAATAGTGATTGTCCTTCCATTCTGCTGTAATTTACATTTAATTCACACATTTCATTTCCATTTAAAATATGATTACAGTGTTTTGAAGCACATCTCACCTGTCCCCTCCGATTACGGTGGGATGAGGATAACGGGAAGCAGCAGGAGCGAGCCCTGGCTGTGGGATGACAAACACTCGGTGCCGTTCTCCCAGCTGGAGAGAGGGACAGAGAGGACTTCCGAAACCATCCCCCCGAGCGGGGACAGAGGGACACGGACAGACACAGACCTTCCTGATGCTTCGTGCAGGTGATTCTTGCTGCGGGGGTTTTAAGCCCCAACAAAAAGGGAATGAGAAATGCCAAGAAGGAGAACTGGGAGGCAGAGATGTCTCTTTAGGCTGTGCTTTTCCATATTTTCGTTTCCATGGAATACATGGCTTTATCCTTGTGACAGGCAGCGTGGCATCCAGGCACACGTGTTTGTAAGAAAAATCAGTATCTGGGTGTTCAGGACATTGCATTGGGGAACAGGACCCAGCCCGTCCCAGAGGGGACACGGCACCACGAGATTTTCATCAATAAGAGCTGGTTTAAATCCAGTCCCGCTCAGCGAGGGCCGGGCTGGAGCCTGCTCTGCTGCCATTATTGCCTTCAGCAAGTTTCTGTAGATGTTAAGTGTGGAGCTGGAGCTGGCTGGGGACATTAATACTCTGTAATTCATATCCTGGAGTTTGTGCTGTGTAAGTCCAAGCAATTTATGCCCCTCAGTTTCGTTTCGGGTCACCCCACGCTTTCTCCTGCCATCGCCCCTCCCTGCTCGGGGCTCGGGATGAAAGTTTTCCTTGAAGCTCTTTTCCCACAGATTTTAAAAAAGGAGGATGTGGGAGAGGGAGTAGTCCCCTGAATGGATTCAGAAGCCCAAAACCACTGCTATGGAGAAGGAAAAGCAGGTCCTTGTCCTTGGCAAGGGAGGTGGAAATTGTTTTCTGAATGTCAAAATCCCTCCCCTGGAGCAGAATTTTCCATCCAAAGACACTGCCCAGGAACAGGAACCACCAAAGACCCTTCCAGTGCTGCCCCTCGCCCTCAGGACTCGGCGAAGGAAAAGTTTACCTCCTTCCAGAGAGGACTTTCAGAAGATTTTTTAAAACACAAAAACTCTTGCCGAGAAAATAAATCAGGCTCAGCCTCCCCACCACGTCCTCCCCCCGGCGTCCCCCCCGCGCTGCGCCCGCCCCCAGAGCACCCAAAAGGCCCGGACGCGCTGATTAATATCTGCTACGTGTAGGGGAAAACAACAACCCCGTAAACAGTATTATTAACCCATGGGCTGGCAATAAATCAGTGTGAGAAGGTGACCTCAGCAATGCTGGAGTAATCCTGTGTGTCAGGGTAAATTTATGAGGCCAATTTTATTGGCCTGTATGACCCAGGCTCCTTGGAGATGTCTCAGTAACAAATCCAATCCATATCATTTATTAGCTTTGTACAGCGTCAGCGCTCGGCACAGGAGGGATCCCATTAAAACCTAGTGCTCCCTCTGCAAAAGATGGGCACAGATAAACTGCTGGATAATTGTGGGCTGCGAGGAGCCCCCCATTAAGGAATTGCTGGTTGTAGATCTGCTCTGGGGCTGGAGGTGCTGGGGTTTGGGGTTGTGTCACCTCTCCCTTGCCCTCCCTGCCTGCACCGGGCAGTGGGCAGGGTTTGGCCGTGGGAAAAAGAGGTGAGAGACCCTGGGGGGGTCTCCAGCTGAGTCCGGGTCACCTCCGGTGAGCATCTGAGGATGCTCCAGTGCTGGATGGGGACCTAGTGGCCCTGGGGGCTGCTCGGGAGGGCCAGAGGGATGCAGGACTGCGGGAGGTGCAGGGATGCAACACCATGGGGACCTTCCCGAGAGCATCTCGGGGCAGCTCTGCAGCCAGAGGGATGGCGAGGGGATTTTAAAGCTGTTAGTGGCCAAAACTCCTCCTCCTAGGCTGGAAACCACTTGTAGGAGGGGAGGGATCCTCCAGCCAGAGAAAAAGCTGCATTTCGGGAGCTGGCCATGGACCTGGAGGTGGTTGTGCATCGTGACAGGAACAATCACACCTTCACACCTCCCGGGTCTGGTCTCTGTTGGGCAACCAGAGTCTGGTGGAGGCAGTTTAAGTCTGTTTGACTGTCCCTGTCATCATAAGGTTTACGGATGGTTAATTTATTCTTTATAGCACAGTCATTGATGGCTGTTAAATCACAAATGAGAGCCAATAAAGGGTGAATTGCAGCTGAAATTACACTGTTTATATGACAGCAGAGTGCTGGCTAAAAGATTCATATGCCGCTGATGAAGTACGTTATAAATTTTAATTACCATAGTTTGTACAAATGACATGTTTGAAATGCTATTGAGTAATGTGACCCTGATAATGAAACTATAAAATAAATCATTAACTTTCTGAATGAGCTTTTTTATTTCCATGCTACATGAAGTAAACTTTCCAATTTATTCCATTGCAGGCTTCTTCGGAAAAAAAAAAAAAAGTGCAGAGAGAAGAGTCACCAACCACCCCCTACACTGTGAGGGACAGTGACAAGCAAACAGAAGGAGGGATGAGTGGGACCATGTCAGAAAGGATGTCAGAAGACTGGCCAAAACCAGCCAAAGCCCCCAAACTGCTCGTGGTTTCACCCTGGTTAATGCGGGATGATGCCCGGCTCCCGCAGACGCAGCCAGCTGAGCCGAGGGAGCACAGAGATAAGAGCAGGGCTTGAGAACCAGCTCCAAAGAGCCATAAAAATCCCAAGCACAGAAGAGAGAAAATCTCCATTAAAGTCGGGGCATAGTTATAACTGACTCATTGGCTGGGGGCTTTGCAGCCCAAACTGCTGGAGATGGCCCTGCCCTCCCCCGGGGAGCTCCCTGGATCTGCTGGAGCTTTGAAGCAAGAGCAAAGGGCCTGAGCCCCCGAGTGGAGATAATTCCCGGGCTGGGGATAACAAGACACGTTTCGGCTCAGGTGGGGATTTCTCAGGAGCCTGCCAGGGGAAGGAGCACAGACTGGGCAGTTACCGACCCGGCATCCTTTGGTCCAGCTCCGCTCGCTCAAGACAAGGAGACGCTTCTTAACCCCACCCTGGAAAGACTCTGCTGGCAGGTTGTTACCTTATTATATTGCTTTTTTTTTTTTTTTTTTAAGGGATGTAGGGCATAGAACGAGATGGGAGGGTGCCAGAGATGCTCTCTCATCCCTCTGCAGAGGGGTGCTCCCTGCCCCTGGGTCCCCAGGAGCAGGAGCAAAGGGTTCCCCCAACCCTCCTCCAGAAAATCCACCAGATCTGGGGTCCCCTGCCCGACCCCCAGCATTGCAGGCTTCTTCCTCATCTCCTTGATTAACCTGGCTTCTTTGCACACCTCAGGGTGGATATGAACCTTCCCTGTGGCCCAGCTTTTACACACTAAATAAGCAACGTCTCTGTCTCACGTGACAAACAAAAGGCCACTTTGGGAGTCTCCAAATAAGCGTTGGGGAAGGGAGGAGGAAAAGGGCACCCATGACATTTTCAGGCTGTGGGGAGGCAGCAGAAGGTTGCAGTGACAAGTGCCCTGCAGCAGTTGGGTTTCCAGAGATGGAGTAACTGATGACCCATAATAACATTTGCAGTTCTTTGTGTGGAGGCAGAGATGGGCCTTATTCTTCAAGACATGGGCTTCTGGTCCCCAGGGTTCCCATGTGTGAGGGGGCCCTTTCCCATAGAAACTGGGGATTCATGGCTGGGTGAGGTCCTCTCCCCTGGGAGCCTCTCCATGTCTCTGCCCAGAGACACTCCTCACCAGAGGATGCATGGGATGAACTCAGGCCCCACCAGTGTTAGAGATGAGGGGTGCTTGCCCGTTCCCAGCTCCCTGGTGGACAGCTGATGATGGTGCCCACTGGTGGCCCCCATCTGGCCAAGTCCAGTGGCCCTCATGGCACAACCACCTCATCCCATGGACACAGCCACCCCACCACCCCTCACTGCAGATCCCGCTGTGCCTGTTTTCCTCCCCAAAAGTGTTTGGAGTTGGAGGGCTCTCAACGCCTGCTTTTGTCTTATCAGCCAGACTGAAAATATTTCCAAGCAGGCTGCTCATGCCGCACTACTTACCATTAAAAGAAAGGACCACATTATTGCTGTTATAAACCATTGATTAAGGTTTATAATAGCAATAATCCCCTCGAAATTCATTGTTACTGCAGTTAATGACCAGTTTATTAGAGCGTTAACCATCCTTGGCAATGGGCTGAGTCGTTTAATGCTGGTAACGACCAATTTCTCAAGGGTTATTGCTTAAATAACAATCCTTTGTTAGATATATGTTCAACCACCAGATACTGCTCCAGCTGGAACCTTCTCCTGTGAAATAATTGTTAATTATTTCCTCCAAGTTTTGCCACCGTGCCTCAAAGTTTTAGATGGAAAGGGTTGCTGAGGGTGCAAAGCGTCAGAGATGCTGAGAGCTGAGCCAGGGCCGAGCAAGGGGAAGCAGCCAGAGAGGTGTGAGCCATCACCCAGCGGGGTGCTGCTGTAGGAACTGCACTTTCTGAGCTTTTTTCCCCTCTTCTGTCACCCATGAGTGTTGCAGCCCCGGGCACGTCCACCCCAGGCACCCAGGGTCCTCTGCAGAGGCACTGGCTCAGGTGGGAAGCAGAGAAGGTCCCGGGAGGAGCCCTGGACTCCGGGCTCGGCAGCGAGGAGCCCAGGGAGGGTGAGACCCCTCGAAGCTCTCCCGCCCGTCTCCTCTTACATTAATATGATCTGAACGTTTCATCGCGTTAACTATGTCCTATCGTGTCACGTTAGTATCATCCTTCTAACAGCGTTCATTTTGCCTGACATGATATGAAAGGTACAGATACGATTACCCTTTAATTGTGTCATATTAGCAAAAATAAATACTGATACTGTGCGAGGCTGACACAAAATGCTGGCAAATCCCTGGGAATGGGATCGGACTCTTGTTGCCCAGAGATTGCCCAGAAACCCGTGAGCTTCCAGACACGTGTGTTCATCAGGGAAATGCAGGAGGGGAGTCCCTGCCTCGGGTTTCTTTGGTGTCTCTCTGAAGCCAGTGCTGGCAGCTGGGTGGGGAAACTCCCAACCACAGGTCCCCCCCAGGCACAGCCCCCCCAGCTCTGAGAGCCCTCAGTGAGGATGAAAAGAGGCTGAATTCCCATGATCCGCTCACCCCAAACACCTCATCTCTGGCTGGCTTTAGCAGCCTTTTGCATGATTTGGCCATGGAAAAAAAGTGGCATCACCACCAAAAAATTACATTTCCATAGCAATTTGGGGGATTAGGTGAAACCTGAACAACGCTCGGTTTGCGTTTGGTGTTCCTCACCTTCCTTTGCTCTTTGCTGCTGAGTTTGTGGGGTCTTTGTGGGTCTTTGAAGTGCCACCGAGAATAACAAGGAAAGGGGAAAGGTGGGTAACTCTAAAACCTGGGAGAAGTTTAAATCCTGGTTTGGGCAGTGAGATGCTGGTCTCCTCCCTCCAGTCGCCAAGGAGGCAGGAATCTGCCTGAAATAGATTATAAAGTGGAAAATACAAAGCCTAAAACCTTTGGAGGTTTCCCCCTGTCTCTAGGAAGGAGTTAAGGTTTTCTAATTGTCTCCACCATCGGCCAAAACCCCTCGCTGGTGCCGGGAGGCTTTGAGAGGGACCCTGGCTGGGAAAAGCCAGAGGTGGCTGAGTTTGGCCAGCTGTTTGCCACAGCCCCGGTCCAGCCAGGCTGGGTCTGTCTCTGGTCCCTGTCACAACTGCCGGGGGGATTTGTGAGAGCATCCGTGTTATTTTAGAGATAATGTGAGCAGAGTGGAGCATGTCACAGGATAATGGTCTCCTGCTGCTAGGCTGTTCTTGGCATTTATCAAAAAATGACACCAGAGGGAATATGCTCAAGGGATCCGAGGTGTCGATTCGATGACTGCTATTTCGTGATAAAAGTTAACAGAAATAAAAATGAATCAGTCGCGAAACAGCTTATTTATAGCTGTGCCCAGCCCAGAAGGGGATCCCTGGGAAGGGCTGGTGCTCGCTGGGTGCACCCACGCTGGCATCCCCCTGCCCAGGCCTGTTGCCCATTCCCAGCAGGTACGGCTTTGTACCCTCCCATCACCCACAAAATACCCCCGTGGGCAAATGGGGAGGGGCTGGTGCTCGCTGTGGTCTGGGAGAAAAGGGCTGGAGGATGAAGTCATTAGAGGTTGCTCAGATCAGATGGGATTTTCGGGCTGCCCGGGCCAGGATTTGAGAAGGAGAAGGAGGTGAGGATAGTGTCCCGGCCTCCTCTTCCTCCCCTATCCGTGCTGCTATGCCCTGGAGCCACCCGACCAGGCACTGCCCCAAAATCCCCCCCAAAACAAAACTGAGCAGCAGCCCCTGGATTTCACACGCTCCCCCTCCTCCCTGGTGTCTCAGCAAATACAAACCGTTTTGCACCATGCTTACAAAACAAAACACTTCCGGTGTTTTGCCTAAAAACAAATATTTTGAGCAAAATGTTTCAGTGCTGCTGGTGTTTATACATCGCCGTGGGGGTGGTCTCTGGACAGAGCTGTGACCCCTGCGCTGGGCTCAGCCCCAGACCCCCGGGATGCAGATGGAGCCTGGTCCCAGTGATGGGGCTCCCTGAGCCTGGAGCTCCCGGGGGACACAGGTTTCCTTGCTTTCAGCAGGCTGTGCCCCAGGGAGCCACGGGGGCTTGGGGGGGACATAGGTTTGGGGGGCCCCACCAGCAGCACCATGCACCATCCCAGCAGGTTTATACACCCCCAGGAGGCTGCGGTGATGGACATGAGACTTGTGATGAGATACCAGTGGGAACAGGAAAAAAGGGTAAAACATGGGGAAAAAAAAACGTTGGCCTTTGCTGTAATGGCTAAAAACATCTAATCGTGGATATTAAGTTAAATATCCTGGCTAAAGCCATCTCATCATGGATGGTGCACTGAGGTAAACACACACCTATTTAAGGCAAGGAAAACTGGGTGGGATTTGGGGTTCCCCCCAGTCCCTCAAAGGCACCCTGAAGCCAAACCTTTATCAAGGTGAACAAATTCAACTGGCTGAGGCCAAGTTCTGGGGCGTTTCCAGGGACGGTCTGTTTTTGTTATCTCAGCTGTGGGCAGGGAGGAGGAGGAGGAGGAGGAGGAGGAGGAGGAGGAGGGGGGGGGGGGGGAGGAGGAGGAGGGGGGGGGGGGGGGGGGGGGGGGGGAGGGGGGGGAGGGGGTGGGGGGGGGGGGGGGGGGGGGGGGGGGGGGGGGGGGGGGGGTGTTGGGGGGGGGTGGGGGGGGGGGGGGGGGGGGGGGGGGGGGGGGGGGGGGTGGGGGGGTGGGGGGGGTGGGGGGGGGGGGGGGGGGGGGGGGGGGGGGGGGGGGGGAGGGGGGTGGGGGGGGGGGGGGGGGGGGGGGGGGGGGGGGGAGGGGGAGGGGGGGGGGGGGGGGGGGGGTGGATGGATGGATGGAT
>BJBW01017156.1:0-36217 GCA_004320125.1 Scolopax mira
CCAGTTCTAGCTGGTGTAAACTGGGAACAACATCAAACCTGCCACTACCAGCAAAGGCACCATGTGCCCACTTGTTTGGTGGAGAGCAGATTTCCTCACTTATGGTAAAAAAGCAGGGCTGTGGGTCTAGCTTAGAGTCTATGTGGGATATCAGCTAGACCTCTCTGTCAGTGTGAGAAGATACCTGGTACCAAAAAGGGAAAACGGCTTAATACATTAGTTCTCGGGTATGTAAGGGTGTGTAAAGAATCCTAAGGTGCTGAGTTTAGCACTTATTTTTGTAGCTGGAAGGGCTGAAGAAACAGACATACTTCTTGAAGGATTGCTACCCCAGAAGAAAGCATGCTGTTGTCACTTCCAATGTCTTTTCATCGACTCTGCAATGAGGCTGTATTTTGGTGCAATGTGCTAGGGCCAGAGAGTGGGTTTAGAAGAGTGTTATGGACAAGGCCAGAGGGGCTGGGTCTTCTAGGATAGGTTTTGTCTTCATCTAGTGTTGGTTCACCTAAAAATGGCAACTTATTACTGCTGCCTATTCCTGCTGTAGCTGAAGTAGGAGAATTGTGCATAATAGATTTATGGACTCTTCAGTCTGATGTAGGATCCCATAGGTGTCCACATAATGTCTCATAACGTAAGTTTTGCCTTTTTCTCAACATGAGAAGCCAGGTACTCTGAATCCCCTCACACAGAGAGTGCTATTAAGGTGAGAGTCAAGCTCTCGAAGAGTTAGGAAGTGCCACAATTAAAAGCAGCTGTTGCAAATATGATTTGGTGAGTGCCAGTAAACAGTGCAACAGTTTTTAGCCGCCGTGGTCACCATACTATGTTTTCCTTGCATGACCCTGCCACAAATAATCAAGCAAATCTTATAGATTGTTAGGTGGTTTAATAGCTCCACGCCACGTCTCATCACATCCCTGCAACCCTGCAAGCCTTTGCGGGGGACACTTAACAACACTGGCCCTGCTGAACACTGCTCCTGGGATTATTTACATACTTCTTGTATAGGCACACACATCAGCGCTATGGACCAAATCCTGCCATTCTCAGCTTTACTCAAACGGGTGGTTTTTTTTAGCAGTCGAAGACACACCGAGCATCGCATTTCACCTCTGCAAGACAGCAGGATTAGCCCCGTTCGTTTAGTTTGGGTTCAAAAACCTCACCTGAGGTTTTCTGAGCTGAATTCTGATTCCAGGAAACGGAGGAACTGGTCTCGTCCTACTGGGTCCTTCAGCACCTCATCCATGGAGAAACCCCATCTTTTCACACGCTGCTGACTTGGTTCTTTGCTGTTTGGAGAGAGAAAGGAAAAAACAGATGGAATGTGCATTTCTGCCTGCTGTCCAAGCAGCTGCTGCTGTTTCTACTAAGCAGCAAAGGGAGGAAGATTATCAGATGAGGAGATGGTGTTTTTTCCTCAAGATTTTGCAGAAATTTTGCAAATAACACACAAAAAGAAGCTATAAAGACTAGGGTCCTCCTTAAATCAACTGTACTATCTAGCTGCTCCGTACACGGCAAAATGAGATGCACAGCAAACTGCATGATTTTCAGAGTAACTTCTGATAGGTTTCACAGTCGAATGATTATTCATTATGTACTTCTTACATATATCCTCGAATATACCTTGGGAGCTTCTTAGATGTCAAGGCAGAAACTTCCCAGCAGTGTTCCCTGGGCATCTCCTTGTGTCCCACACAGTGCAGGCAGGTCACTTGGAACTGGCTTCAGATTTTCAGTTCCACATTTGCATTAAAAAAGCAGTTTCACTAAGAAGCAGTGCAGACAAGATTTCTAAAAATGATTACTGGTTTGTGGCCTTTCATTTTCCAGTGCCCCTGATTTTTAGGTGCCTAAGTCGTGGAAGACTAAAAAGCCATCTCCCTCCTCCCCTCCATGTTAATCAGACTCTTATTTTGTGTCTCAGCTGGGACACTGAGATGCAAAAGCACACAAAATCACTAACAACCTTTCTCCTAAATTATTTCTTAATACCATCCCATTTACATAAGCTGTTGTTTGAACTGCCAGACATGTTGCAGAGATGCCTATAGGGAGAGGCAGTGCCTGGGAATCACAATGAGGATCCTATGAGACAGCTCCGCGTCAGCGCGTAATGTGGGCTCACAAAGTGTTTGAAAGCTTCTGGTGTGATGGCGTCATACTATGAGACAGCCATTAAAACACTGCTCAGCTGCTCACATTTGTGACAGCAGAGCCACTGTTAACAGTACGTATCCATTAAACTACACGTCTTGTCACGTCCAGAGTGATTCCTAATCCTGGAGCCTTAGGGGACAGTGGCGATCTGTGCTGAAGACAAATAAGCCAAAGGGGTAAATAAAATGCCCGCTTCCATTTCCTCCTGGTGTAAAGTCTAAGCAAAATTGATGGGCATGTCCTCACTTGAAGTGCAGTGTGCTCGGGATGGCTTCTCCTCTGCTCACTCAGGAGCCAGCCGTGCTGCGGGCAAGGGTGCAGATGCCAGCCTGCCTGTGAGCCAAGCCAGCCCGGACACGGGGACACGGAATCCACCTTTGTGCAAGGCTACACACGAGCTAAAGCTAAGCTGGGGCAACTTCCCACCGGAACCCAAGATCCAGCTCTTCTCAGCACCGCACAACGTTCCAGCCCCAACAAAAAGGCCAAAGGGCTGTCTGAAACTGAAGGCTTTCCCCAGCCTTTCCCAAGTCCTGAGTGCCCCTGAGGGTGAACTGGGCTGCCCACGCTCAGCAGCTGGCCTCACCGTTAAGAAGTGAGATGCCCTTTGTTTTCCTGGGCAAGGGCTCTTTGCTCTCCTTACCGAGGGAACAGCTTTGCAGGCAACACAAGGGCTACTGCAGCTCTTGGGGGTCACTTAATTATTCATGCAAGTTGCAACTGGATGCAGATGCAGTGAGTTCTCTTACAATAGAGAATAAAATAGTAATACAGAGCTGGTTCTTCTTCAATCTCCCAACGATAACAACTTTCTCTTTTTTATCTGCAGGAAAATCACCTTCCTTAACTCTGAAATCATCGCAGAAGCCAAGCGTTTATTTTAAATTCCTACAAAGGCTGTGACATTAGGTTAATTGTATTCTTCAGGGACACAGAAGATACAGCTACCTCAGCAGATGCTGAAAAAAAGGATGCCTGGATTACCTTGTGGGTGGGAGTCCCTCCAGAGAAGTATTTTGCAGGGGCTGTATCTGGCTTTGGCCCTGCTAGGGAGGATAAAGGAAATGAGAGAAACTGCCAAAAAAGGAAACCCAAAATATTGAAATTATGTGAAGAGGGGCAGAGATAAGGGAACTAATGGACTTCCATGACTAGCAGAGAAGCAGGTGAAAACATCTTTCATATCCCAGACCACGTGGGTTTTTAACAAGGAAATAACTTGCCCTTTTCCTGGAACATTTAAGCTGGCAGCATCTTAAACTTCACTTAAACTTATTATTCAAGAACAGACAGGATTGGATATGGCATTCTCCTTTCAAAGCCTTGCTAAAGTAAACTTCCAGTTCAGATTTGATGCTGAATAGCAGCAGCTAAACACAAGGAGAAGCTCCCGAGCACTTGCAGAAGTTGGCCACAAGATGTGAGTGAATAGGGAAGGTGATACCTGGCATGGTGGTTTCATTCAAACCTGCTGTGACAGCTGCAAAGCATAGAGGCAGGCAGAACAATTCTAGCCCCACCACGAGGGCTGTGGATAGACTGTGACAGCAAGGAATGTAGACACTGACCAGACTTCCCTTGCACCAGAATCAGATGGGCAAAAGATGATCTGAATTGCAGTACTGTGCTTGGGTTTTTTTGGAGAAACTTTCTGAGGTGCACGGCATTGGAGGTTCTACCTCCTCCTCCTTTTCATCTATTAGATACCATAGATGTCTAGCCAGCTTGTTCACTAACAGGTAAGGACCAATCTCACTTTGTCAATCTATTAGAATTCTGACCTGCCAAATCTCACACAGTATGTATCACCTACACTCCTCTGGCTCCTGTGCCCAATCCACCTCTCCATTGTGGGAACAGCCACTGCCCTTAAACCATCCTCTTCTGCCAGCAACATCTTTCATGGCATCCTGGGACAGGAGCAGGGCTGGAGCACTGGAGAAGAGGGGGGAGGACCAGAGGGCAGGCTCCCAAAGGTCAGAGAAGATGTGCTGGAACAAGTGTCTCTTAGCAGTACCCTGTGTCTGCGGACTCTTAGACCCGAGTCTGTGCATGTCCTTGACAGGCATGAGAACATCTGCTACCAGACATACAGAGTACCACGCATCCATATCACTTATGGAAGTGGAAGGGCTGAATAATTCACAGAAGAAGAAATAAGGCATGAGCTCCTGTTTAAGCTTTAGGCACATACTTGTGTCCTGTAAAGTCACAGACATCCAACTTCCTACCCAAACAGCCCAGTAAGAAAAAACATACAAACAAAATGGCAAGACAACTCTAACATTACTTAAAATTACCAATTCTTACCTCATTTCAATGTCCCACAAGGCTGTATCATCATTTATCCAGGGATTGGAAGGCTCAGCAGGAGTTATAAAGGGGTCATATTCCACATACTGCTCTGTGTATGCTATTAAACTGACAGATATAAAAAAGGGGGGAAAAAAAAAGAAAAAAAAGAAGAAAAAAAAAGAATCAGGGCCTGAATGCTCAGTCACATGTCAAAGAGGTACAGCTTTGCTTTTTTTTTTTTTATATTATTTTTACAGGGATTGGTCAGGTTCCCAGCAACCACAGCCCCTTTTCCCAGGAATGGTGCATGCAAGGATTTCTCTGCAAATGCCCACCAGCTCACTGCAGTATTTTCCTCAAGCTCGTCACTGCTGAGATGTTCACAAAAAGCCCAATGAGGCACCAAATGGATTGCTATGGTGGGCCTTCCCCCAGAGAGCCATGAGATGACTATGAAGCACATGCCCTCCTCTTCAGTCATTGCATGTTGTTGTTGCCTCTTGCCTTTTTGGGTTTTGCAGACACTTAAATTTATGCGTTATGAGTAACTCATCTAAATAGGGTCATGAGCTGTAGCTAAGAATATACTTAAATCTTTGGAGGATCACAGTCCTGAGCTTCAGGACTGAAATGAAAGCTTCAGGCTAGAGATAATTTTTTTTTTTTTTTTAACATTGGTATGCCATTTAATGTAATGGCACTATTGTAAAATACTTCAACAGTACTTTATAACAATTAACGTAGAATGTAGTAAATTATATGCATATTGGAAAAACACCTGGCCTTTATACTGGTTTGGTTCATGTTGAGTCAGATAAGACATATAGTTTCTAATCCTCACTAGGACGAGATTCAAAGAGCTTCCTGGGAAAAGGATTGTGTCTGCTTGCATAAGTGATTCAGGAATTCCACTGGGGCTGGGGCTAGGGGCGCATTTTTACAAAAGAAAGACAGCATGTATGAAATAAATCAAAAGAAATTTGTCCTAGTCTATATTGGAAATACTCTAAGGCACTTCTTAATTTTTTTGCCTAGGTCTGCCAAGTAATTAACTAAGTTAATTGAGGCTCATCATACTGAACAACTAATCTACTTGCAGTGTGATTGTCCATGCTAAAATTTACCTCTGTCTTCCACACCTCAAAAAGACAGAAGAATGAAAAGACCCTGTGAAACAAAGGGTCACAAAAGGCAGAAAGTTCCCCTGACCTGCTCTACAGTAATTATTTCTTTTTGTTTGTCCTAGCTCTTATCATGAGGCATTAAAATCATACACTTTTGTAACCACAGCAGGTTCCCATTGCCCCTCAGGGCACTCAGGGCTGTCTTGTCTCATTTCATTAATTACATTTCATGACTGCTGTGGGTCAAGGGTTGGAGGAGGGAGCAGCGTCCAATTTCAGAGAGCAGCAGCAATCCCTGAGACATCAATGAGAGAGAGAGGGTTGGTTAAAAAACACCCCCACTGGAAGGATCAATCAGGAGATATCTGCTGTGAAACTTGAATTGCTCCTAATATAAAGCTAAGAAGGCATCAGAGGTGCTAGTACCAAAAATAAAAAGGAAAAAAACTAAATTAAATAAAATAAGGGGGAATTGCTAAATATGTTTCGCTGATTCAGTACAAAGACAGCAGCAGAATCACTGCTTCATTGTCTAAACAAGGCTACAGGCAGGGGACTCCTAAGGGAAAGCACTTCTGTCAAAATGCAGAAGGACTTGTGGCCTTACAGGTGATGCAATGTAATTCTGGTAGGAGAATTCACCAAAGGGCACAGAGTTCATCTTGCCAGCCCGACTGTCTCACAATGCAGGGACCCTGCTGGCCTTCATGAAAACTTTGGGAAGCTGAGAGGATAACACAGATTTGTGACATGTTTTCATCTGGGGAGCTGAGACTGCTCAAGTTTTCCCCAGCCATTTCTGTGGTGCATCATACTGGGATTGACCAACACTGCACAGTGCAGTCAGGGAAAACAGTAGGTATGATACAGTGACAGTTTGCTCAATAGTTCTCAATTCTTATTGACAAATCCTAAACCTGGCAGTGTGGAGGTCCCAGGTGGGGAGAAAGGATGTGGAAGAAAGGAAGAGAAAACTGGCACCTTCCAAGGTGCCTGGAGCAGCAGAGGGATGCCTGCTCCCACAGTTGGTGCAGATCTGCTCCGGGAAGGGGAACTGGGGGGAGCAAATCTTTCATTGTTGGCATTTATTTCACTGGAGTCGATCTTTTGAGAGTCTTTCCATTCCTCTTCTGCTGGAGAAGGGCTATCCCACAGAACAGCACGCATTCATGGAAAACGAATGTGATTTGCCTATCACAATAAAAAATAATTCCTATTACAGCTTAGACAGCAGCCTGTTTCCCCCACCACCCCCTGCCTCATTTCCTCCTTGTGACTGCCCCTGTCCTGCCTGAAGGTGCCTTTGCACTGTTTGGTAGCAATGGCAGGTGGTGCTGCTGTCAGGCTTGGCTGTTGAAACACACATGCCAAGAAGTCATCTCCAGCACCCCGATGTGCCACACTGTCACTTAAACTAGTCCCAAAAGTGGGGACTAGTGGGGACAAAATCAGCCTGAAAAGTGACTTGCTGATAACAGCACCTCCTTAAGCAGCAGATTTGTTCACAGTGTGTACATTCAGCAGGTGGTGTGTACATCTACATCAGGTTTTCAGGCCATTGTTTCACTTGGGTCACCCACATTTGTTCTTCCTCACCTATCTATCTCCAACCCCTGCCAGGCCACTGAACCCATCAGTCCCTCTTCTTCCCCCCTGCCTACTCCATGACCCTCCACATCCGAGCTCCACTTACCACTACCCTCTGCACCAAGCCCTGGGACACTCAAAAAAGTCATCACATAACCAAACACTCCTTCACAAGGTTTGGATAGCACAGCCATGATTTTCATTCTGTATAATTTCAAAATGAAACTTTCACGGCAGGAGAAAAGAATGCTTCGATTGTTACCATGCCATTTACTTTCCTCCTGGTCATCAATTTGCACAGGTTTTGATAGCAACATTTTCTTCTCCAGTTTAGGATCAATTGATAAAAAAATGCCCAAGCCATTTTAAACCAGGAAAAATTTCTGTCCAGTTTTACTGAAAACTAATAGCTGCTTTTTTTTTTTGACATTAGCAACATTGCATTTATAATGTCAGTATCTCCTTACGGACTGGAACAACAGGTATGTTTGTGGACAGGACCTGATTTTTCACAAGTGAATGCATTTTACTGAGACCATCTTATTGAATAAATACTTGCTGAGAAAAAATTCAAGCAAAACAGACCTGCTTGCTTGTAAATTACCAGCCTGGAAATTATTGCTGTCTCAGTATGTTAAGGTAATTTTAAGTAAATTCAGTAGAAAATTACATTTTTTGGTAAAGCACAAATGTATCTTCTTAATAAAAACGAGACAGAAAGCCTCAAACATAAATATGAATGTGCTAATTTCAATTGTACAATATAATGTATATAGGATTTCAGGAAGCTTCTGAATATTTTCTATTTAATTGGATAAATTTTCACTTTAGTTGTTAAATTTTATGAGCCAATAGGAAGTTACTTTGGGCTCTCACCATTTAATTTCCCTGGTTTAGTACACACACGCTAATTACAGTTGCAGGCACTGCAAAGCACATTTCGTAGGGTTTTTTAAATCTGCTCACATAAAAATTCCTCTATTATCTCTCTACAAGGCACCAGCCCTTATCAGGTCCCTCACGTTCAACACAGTTTTGCTCTAGAAGTGATGTTACTCAAGAGAATGCTGATCCCTACATCTGTCTCAGCGATTCCCCTACCAATGTGCATAAATTACAAGTATCTAAGCAAAGAAGCTGTCATTCTCAATTAAATTTGAGTTTGGCCTTTACCTATTCATACTTTCCTACCAGAACTAAATGTTCTGCAAGTCAAATTGTGCCTTGATTTGCCTCTGTGGAAGTCTACCTCTTAAAAACACTGCCTGGAGTAGTTGAGGTACAACCTCAGTACTTCTCATAAGGTTTCATACGTGTAAGTGGGAGCAGAAACCGGCCCTACAACCCCAGTATGACACAGACATAGACACCATGGGCAAACAAGATGAAAATTCATCTCCTTCCACAGAGCTATGTGAGATTCTAACAAGAGATGAACACTGAGAGTTCACACATAAAAGAAAAAAGAAAAAAAAGATATTTTCAAAATGAAACAGGAATGACTTTTCTGTAAATAAACTCTAGGGCTGTCCAGGGATGCCAACAACATCCTCATTTCTCACCTACTGTTTGCCAGTGGCAGAAGAACAAGTGTGGAAGCATCAGTGGACAGCAGACAGGCAGCATGACCAGTCAAGGAGGGAGAAGGATTGATGCTGAGAAGGGGGAACCAGCTTTTGTGTATTCCTAAACTGCTCTCTGTTTCTGGAAATGACAAACTGGAGATGAGGAAATCATGCAAATGGGGACACTCACCTTTCTGCTACTTTGGACATCTTTAAACAATGTCTCTCTATCTGCACGTTCAGAAAAGTTATCTGAGGAGAGAGATGACAAGGACATTTACAATCCAGGAGTTCTACAGCATGCATTGATCCTATCCAACACACTATTGATTTCTCTTTCCAAACAACTCGAAAGCAACTTATAAGGAAATGGGACCCTTCCCTAGGTATTAGAAAAAGCTTATTAACTGCTTCCAACAGGAGTTTCTATTTCCTATGGCAGAGACCCAGGGGAAGCTTCAGAAGACATCATTAAAAGTAGGAAAGGCACATATTTGGGGCCGAGGATCTTAGACTACTCAGGGTGCAACATGATCCCCTTTTTATACCATGCTCCTCTCTTCCTATTCTCTAACTGACTGGCACCACAAGACCAATAATGCTTTTACAGCACATTTGCACTCTGCTACAAACTGGTTCTCAACAGCAGTCTGCAGCCTTTGTACTCATGGTGAGTACTTCACAGTATTCATCAGCCTGTGATGGAAAAGAGCTCAAAAAATTCAGTGTTCAGGATTAGTTCAGAAGACTACCCTAAAACCAGCTGCCTAAGAAACATGTTTAAAGCTGCCTTTACTAAAATGTTAACGTAGAGATTCCTGCCTGTACTTCAGTGAGCACTGCTTGTTACAGCAAAGAAATTTTGAGGGAGTGCTCCCTGTGCCCGGGCAAAAATGTGCAAGTGGGCTGGCCACTCCTTGGAGTGATTCTGCAAGTAACTTTTTCCCAGTTCCCTAAAAACTCTGACTGTACAGTCTAACAGTGTGCACCAAACGATGCCCTTCCTCCCTGCCCATCCCCAGCCTGTGCCCCAGTATCCTGGCTTCTTCCCTAGCCTTTGTCACTGCCCACTCTTCAGATATCCTCAGTGACCTGGAAATTAATATGTCTACTGGTCCACAGAGAGAGTAATACTAGATTCAAAGGTCAGCATTACCCATAACGTGTACCGTCATACAACTGCACTGCTCAATTAATATATAAATATATCTTTACATACTTACTGCTTTACATGAAGTATGTGAGGATCAAGGACAGGTAATGCATAGAATTGGTTTTGCTGGTATCTCCATAACTTTGGGTTTTTTTCCCCAAGGTAACAGTTCTCAGAAGAGCTGCCGTACAGCCATCTACTTACTTGTTTCCGGAAATCTTCTTTTGTAGTTTTGCGTACAGGTTGGGAGGGCATGTGTACAGGGCTTTGGGGCTGAGACTCCTCTGTAACCCCATATACTGACTGTGAAGAACCAATAAACAAACAGAAGATATTACATCATTTTTCTCTGTTACGCAACGAGGAAAAGGTGCAGTGTGCAAAACAGGACGGTAACGAACCAGCAATTTCCTACTGTTTATATCCACACAGGTCAATAATCATTCAGCCTGGAGCAAAATTTACAGATCAGACTGTGGTTGCAGGCACCTGCAGTTGGAAAGTCCTCAGGCTTTGTTCAGAAAAGGGTTTATTCTAAATGTTAAAATGCAGTTGATAATTTTTAGGAGCTCTGAGGGCTGTGTGTGCCAAGGCTCACAGGATGAACACTGGGAATGGTCACTGTGGTGAACCGAGCAGAGAGAGAAAAGACAAGAACCTAATCCTATGTCATTTTCTTCTGCTTGGTTTGATGTCTTGTTGTAAAACTACAAATTGAAGAAAGAGCTCAATCAGGTGTCAATGGGCCAAGTTCAAATGGACCTCTCAAAACCAAAACCTGCAGATTGACTTGTAGCCATCCATTTTTAGGACAGAGACCTGCACCAAAAGCTATATTGGTTACCCTTTCATTTAGTGCTTTTGGTTTTTGTTTAACATTCAGAAGAGATGCTTGAATACCTCTATCACAATTTAACTTGGAATGTTAAGTTCAGGAATGGAAGTTCAGGAGTCTGGAGATCACCTCCAAATCTAATATGTACACAGAAGAGCTAAAACTTGCTGGAAGTCAAAAACATGCAAGTTGCTAACGATCCAGCCTTTGAAATGCTTAAGACAAGTAAACAGCTCTGATAAATCTGTGCCCAAATAATTTCTGAAAATGGGATGTAGGTACTTAGGCCAACTGCTTTTAATATTATGGGAGCACAGAGCCAATAGACATCTGTGACACAGAGCTCCTCAGTGCCCTTCTCAGCTATACCAGTCACCCAGCCTGTGCTCCTCTGTTGGTAAAACAGGAGTATTAAATTCACAGTTTTATCACAAATAACCAGAATTGATATTTGCAAAACAGGTTTTTTGGTTCCTACTAGGAAACTCCGATTTGCTGTAGGTGTCAAGCATGATTTACCTTTAAAAAAATCAAAACGAAACAAAACCAGAAACTCAAACTGACCTTTTTCACCTTCTGTGGGTTTTTCATACGACGACACTTTCTAATGTCCATTTCTGTGGTGTTCACACAGCCCGGCTGAAAAAAAATAGTAAGTGTATTATTCCTCTGTTTACAATCCAACACAATCTTTCTAAAGCATACAATTAGATCTCATCCAAAACTCTTTCCTAAAGTGTATGTCCCCTCAATTATGCTTACTAAAGAAGAGACTGCATATACCCAAAGTTATCATCTCAGTATCAAATCTATAACTTTGCCACTAGAAGCAAATCTCTCAGCTAAAAGGAAAGCTTTTTGTAGGAATTCTGAGCCAAACGGGGTAAGCTGCTTTTCTTTTGTATGCACAGTAAATAATCTTCAAAATCTCACAATTATCATGTATTTCCTAACCAATAGTTCCATGCATTCACACGCCTAGAATGTCTAACTTGTAGACACTGGGCTTGTTTTGAACTGTGAGCAAAATCCACGTGGTGAGTTTAAAAGTAACGTTTTTATGCAATAAATGGCACAGTGTTTACTAGTATTAAAACTTTCCTGTCAAAACCTGGAAAGTCTCATCATTAAAAAAGAGCTTTACCACAGGCCTGTGCACATCCCAGAATGCTCTTTCCTGGCTGTCCAAAATCTTTCTTTCTGTTTTATCCTTTTTCCTGTCGATTCTGAAAACAAAAGCGGAGACATATGAGCCAACATACAAATAATACTTTCTTCTTTGTTACAGTTCGTAGCTGGGGTTTTAGCCCCATGACAAAAAAAATCAGAAATACACTTTTTTGTACATGTGACAGTCCCACTTGCAAGGCCACGTGCCATGAACAAATTATCACTGATGTTTGCCCCAATATGTGTCAAAAGAGATTTTCCTATAGATTTTCCCTAAGGTGGGAAATTTATTTTAACCTCTGCTTTTTCATCTAGTGGGGGAAACATAGTGAGATGTTCTGTGGCTGCAGTTTTTGAGCCATGTTGGCAGAGCAATGGGAATTTTGTGTGCAAATGAAGACATGGAAGGTGAAGCAGAACTTGATAAGCAGAAGGAATGTTTTTGGGTATTTTTGTTTGGTTTTCCTTTCTAGTTCATTCAGGGCTGTGAATCAGCCTGTGAATTCCAGCCCTGCCTTGTTGGAAACCTGAAGACCAACCTGGCTGGAACTAGCCAGCAAAAAAACGTTTATAGTGGCCAGTCCATGTTTACATTTCAAAGAAAACATAACGGGGAAAATATGAATAAGCAACAGTGTTCACATAAAGAATCTGATATTTACATTTCTTTCTTAGGTAATAATTGCATGCTGTAGACAGAATGCAGAATTTTGTTTTGACTTAAGGTTGGGGGTTATTTTGTTTTTTTCACCTTGGCAATAAACTAAAAGTGCAATTGCTATTGTAAGTTCTAATTTTCTCTTCCAAAGACAGCACTGGCATTCTGGTCAGAAAAAAAAAAATCCCTTAATTACCTTGTAATTTAGAGGATAATTACTATATACTCAAATAGTGCATAATTACAATATTATTAAGCAAAGAATTAATCAAAATTCCAAAGAGTTAATCAAAGATAGAGACATATACCTCAGCCGCACCCTGAAGAAATTATGTTCCTTAACTTTTCAGCATCTAATGCTGAAAATGCAAATTCTTTCTAGTGGTACAGAGTGTTGGTACTGGTGTTCTCATGCACCACCTTCACTAACCTTCTCATTTTATAGGTGACACCTGAATGCATTGAACAGACAGGTAGAGGTTTAGGCATCCTGGACCACAGAGATTTTGCAGCAATAATGAACACGTGCTCAAAACATTAAGAGGTTTCAAACCTTTTTCACAAAGGGGAATGAGAAAAAAAATAAAGTAAATTTCAATTGTGGTCAGAGAATAGGAAAAACCCAAACACTAAATCTGGGTAAGTTTCATGTAAGTGGTACCCAATTTTCCACACTAATTTAGTAGCACAAGTTGGGCTGCACAGAGTAGAAGTACAATGGAGTCAACCGGGAATCGGTATAAAGGAGAAAATCAAATCCAGTCTACTGTAAATACCACCCTTATAATCACTTTAAGGTGGTGGTATTTTTAAATTCAGAAATACTTTAAAAGCATAAAGTAACACAGATAGATAATAAGGTTCTGTTCTTTCCATTTATACAAAACAAAAACACTACACAAAAGTAGAAGCAGAACAGGCAAGTTAATTGCCCAAGCTCCCATGGTGGATGCAGTTTCAGGAGCTCCTGATCAACATTTCCATGTACAGATAATTATATCCATCTTTCAGATTCTGGCACAAACCTTCAGAATTGTCTCTCTATTGTTTCTGGTCTGCTGGTGATTAAAATTCACCAACACCTTCCAAGCTCAGTCGCCGTAAAGACTTTGACATAGAAATTTTATCTTTACAGAATCCCCTCCTTTCACAGCTCCACATGCTGGGGCAGTTTACTCACTTCACTTGGGCCTCAGCTTGCATGAAGATGAATTCCCACTTTCTTGCAAATGCTCTCTGAAGCCTTGCTAAGTTTTCCTGACAAAAGATGAAAATAGTAAGAACAATCAATCCCTTAATTATAACCACTGCTTAAGATCACAGTTACCACATCAGCGGTTTATTTTATTCCTTTTTCTTTTTTTTTTTTTAAAAAAAAGAAGCTGAAAAATTCAAGACATGGAAGTAGGTGTTGGTTTCAGCTGAACTATGCTGCAGGCAAAGCAGGCTTGTAAAACATCCTTTGGGGCTCCAGCCCCAATAGCTGCAGCCCTGTCAGGGAGAAGTCATGGAGTGTGATGAACACAGCCTGAGCTCTGCCATGGGAACAGTGATGGACTTGCTCCCAAAAGATAACACTGAGAAGCTTTGTGAAGCTGACAACTTTCATTTCTGATAGCAGATGGCTGCCACCTGCACGTTTCTCTCTCATCCCCACTTTCCCTTCCTCCCCCACCTCTGCTAAGGTGCAAAGCCTGAGCATCCCTGGCTTCACCCAGTCCCACTCCGGGCCGAGAGCATCACGCAGCTGCACAGCACTGAAGGCTGGGGATTGCCAGGATGATTCATAAAAGGAAATAGCTGCTTTGTCTGAACAATGAACATCACTAACTGCAAAGACCAGGTCCAGATGCAGCCTCGCTCTACCTCTGAAGTAAGAGCTCTGGCCCAGACCCACGACAGAGAGCGCTGTGATCTGAATGTTTGGAGGTGGATGTGACAGCTCCACCTCATCACAGCTCGAGGTCAATCTCGGGACATGGCCAGAATTTCAGTCCCAAATGGCACCCCAAAGTCACATATCCACACCCATCTCGACCAGGAGGCCTAGGAGACCATTCATCTGATGCTCTTCTCCAATACAGATGGTTCAACTATTGCAAATTTTCATTGAAATGAACACTAGTAATTCTACTGCTGTTCTTTTTATTTCTATTCCCTTTATTTCAAGAAAGCACTTAAGTGCATGCATTTCAATGCTAGAAGATATCTTCCTACTATTTGCTTTAAACTCTTGTATAACATAGGGTATAAAGCTTGGCCCTGTTACCACCAAGTCCATGTAAGAGCTTCAGTCTCTTACACAGAAGAGAACAGCTTAAGCAAATGATTTACAGCTGTACTGAACTGTGATGATTTTCTTAACTGTGGCTACAAGGAAGAACTACTTGCAATTATCTGCAAAACCATTTTTTTGTGGGTTTCTCTTTTTTAATTTTATTTTAAATTACGTTCACATGTGCCCTCTGGAGTAAATATGCCGAAGCCAATGAAACATCACCAACGGAAGCAATATTTGAATCGTGCTTATGTTTGGTCAATTATAAGCAAAATGGAATGCAATTATGCAAGCTTAATCATATCATCAAGAGCCCTGCTCTACCAGTATAAACGTGGGGTTGGGGTTGCAAGCAGAACCTAAAAATGAGAAAGCATCCCCTGAGATGCTTTGTAGAGATTTTCTTTGCTTCTCCATAGGTATCAGCACTGAGCAGAAGTTTCCATTCTCATACTACACCTCCAAAAATGCGTACAAAATACCCAGGGCTCCTTCCCACTCCTGTTTTTCTCTCACTTGTGCTCAGCTTACACCTCCATTGCTGGAGGTGGTTCAGCTCCCATAATGATGAGGAAGAGTCGGTGCCATTCTTATCTGATTGTCTCTAATTAAGAGAGCAAAGTTTGAATGCAGAGGCAATCTCTAATTGTGCAATGCAATATTCACAAGAAAAATGAGAGGCTGCCAAGATCTAATTATTTGCCATCACCAGAGCACTGCTACTCTCAGTAGACAACGATGTGCAAAAGTATTTAGCCATAGCCTGCATGTGTGTGGGAGTGTGTGCGCTGCTGAACAGCCTTTTGTTGCTTTATGATAGATCTTTAGAGTACTTAGAGTTAATTGGTTGGTTGTGAGCAATTTTAATGGTTTTAATAACGAAATCAACAATATACAAAAGAGAAAACTCAGCAAAAGGATCTGTAATTGCATGCAGATTATTATATTCCTTCCTTTTTGCTTGTACTTCCAGATTAGAACTCTTGAGAACTCCAGATGCATTTCCAGGGTGGACTGGATAAGTGGTGATTTTTGCATTCTCTTCACTGAAAGGACAAAACAGCATGTACATCTACCTGCACAAAAGTCCCAAAATGTGGAAGGCAAGGAAGAAGGAAGGAAAAAGTCCATACTTGGGGAAAAAAAACAAAACTAAAATATATGCTATGCAATATAATGTTTTCAATTCTAATAAACAAACAAACACAGAAGTCTACTAGAACCAGCTTTGTAAACAACCCCTTCAACAAAAAACTCCACATTTGAAATTCATCTGTTACACTGTTGAACTAGTAAACAAACAAACAAAAAAGTCAATATAATAGAAAGAAAAGCTCAGCTGGTCAGAACATTACACTCACACCAGCTCTGCACCTCTTGCCTCCATCTTCCCACTCTTCTCCCCCCAAACCTTGCACAATCTGAAGCCAAGGTTGAAGATATTTTTATGGATAATCATTTCATAACAGCTTGAGTAATAGTTTTTATATGGTATATTGAAAACAGTGCAAGTCAAATATCTGAAAACTTTCCTTTTACGGTTCGTAACTAGATGGGTCATCAGCAATATAATTACCCAATAATGCACCTGAAAGCCATCACTCTGTGTGTTAATAACTGCTACATAAACCAGGAACTGTTAACTGCACCTGAAAGTCACCATTTTTGTGTGTTAATATCTGCTATATAAACCAGGAACTGTTAGCTGGAAAGAGGAAACCAATATAGACTTCTGTGTAATTTCCCCAATCTTGGAGGGCTGGCTGTACAGCAGATGCTTTAACTGGAGATGCTGCAAAGCATCCCCATCATGTTCCTCATGTTGTCTCAAGATCAACTGAAAAAGAGACACAGTAAAGGCTGACCCCAGGGCACAAACTGTCAGCATTCAAGTGGCAAGCAAAGCTCTCCCCATGCCCCCTCAGCCTTAGACTCGAGCAGCAGTGTACCTACGGCTTCATAATCCGCCAGCTCCAGACGAGCTTTGTTCTGCATCGTCCGTTTGCAAAGGTAGATGGCTGAAGACAGAAACAGAACAGAAAACAATTATAGACAGATTATTAGTATGAGACCTTAAAAAAGACAAAATAAAAAAAAAAAAAAAGTGGTCCACGCACTCTATGTTCTCATCAGAAAGCGACATGAGGCAAGGAGTGAGAGGGCTGAATACCCAGCTGACATCACCCACTTGCCATCTCGGAGGCCATAAGCATCTGGGGCATCTCATTTTAAAAGTGGTAAGAGTAGATGCCAAGAGCTAACAAGATATCTGAGAAAGGCACAATTGCTTCTGGGGCTGGTAAAAGATTTACCATTAGCAACCTGTTCCCCTCAGCACTTTGGGAATATGCCTGCCAAACTGAGCAGCCCTGTGCTTCTTTTCCCCTTTTTGTTTAGAATCAGGATACTGGAATGAAAACAGAAATGCAGGCCAGATCTTAAAAGTAGGATCTGAGCATTTTTTTCACGTGCTTCACCCACTTATTCTACATGTTTCAACTTGTTAAGAAGAGCCTTCTTGTATCTCACCATAGGCAGACACTGCAGAATCTGATGTGGTTTCAGATTCTGAGGGTCATGATGAGCCCAGTACCTGACAGCAAACCAATCCCAGGCTGGGTGCTGGGAAAGCCTTGGCTGGACAACCAGCTCACTCCATTTCCACAACAGGCTGGAACAACAGGTTCCCAGTACACACTGGATACACACCAGGTCAGAACTAGATAAGAGAAGTGTCCAGTGCTCTCATTTTGGCATGGATTTAGATGTGAATTTTAGAGCTTCCTTCGGTTTCACCCTCTCTCATGCTGCAGGGCCGGGGATTTACTGTCCAACAGCACACTAAACTGGAGACGAGCAGATGGCAAAGCATCATCAACATAAAACTGCAATAAATCTTTTTGAGAAAAATTCAGCTTTTCTTTGAAAACTGGTATGGTAAACAGGCATGGTAACCAGAGCCAATCAGTTCACATATCTGTGTATTTAACTCATCTCACAAGCAGGTTCATCTGTAAGCCATTTACAACACCAAATGAAGCGAGAGCGGCTCATCACACAGTATTGCTTCATGCAAGGCAGTGACCTGCTGTTAGCAAGTTAGTTCCTGTCCTGTGAGTGGATCCATGCACATAGAAAAAGTACGAAGAGCTGCTGGGATTTCAGTTTTATTTGGGTCTACTGATAGTTTGGGATTAATTCCTGGGAAGAACTCCATCTGTACAGACCTCTGATATGCAGAGACTGATTATAAGCATATGTTAGAGATTTCTGGGGCAGATGAAAATCTGTCAACTACAGGGCTCAGAGCTAATGCAGTTGTAGCTTGTCCAGCTGTGGGTCAGCTCATATAGGGCTTTATTTTGAGGTGTATTATTCCACCCAATGCCTCTGCAGTGCAACAATTTGACTGCAAAACCAGTTATTTATCAGGTACTACAGGACGAAACAAAACTTCCCTCTTCAAGTTGTTATTCTGATATTTACAGAATGCTTATCTGGCATGGTTTGGACAGTTATATATGGTGACTGTAAAATCTGGAAATTATTTTGCATATAATGAACAGCATCGTGTTTTCTCCTAAGCAGTTCCCTCACTGGGATAAACAGGTAAGTCTACGCTAGCTTCCCTGCAGATGAGGGCTGCAAGTGAACTATGACAGACACCATTGCAGGCCACTTCTCCACCCCAGCAAATGATTTCCAGAATCTATAATGATGAATAATTATTGCCGTGGAAAGACAAGAAAAAAAAAATCCAACACCCCAAAAAACTCTGATTATTCAGGGAGGAGTTCTAAACTGATCTTAGATTATGAAGTATTTCAAAAGAAGCACTTCCAGAAGCTCCTGCTTTATGAGCACACACAGGGATTCGTTTCCTCTTCCAATTGCTTCCTTGCCACACCAGGATGCAACAATTGATTTTATCCTTTAACTGTGTAATAAGTGCAGTTCCAGAAGAGACAGCAACATTGCATGCAGACAGCTAAAGATAACAACACTGACATATTTTCTTTATGTATTATCACTGTCTGCAGGCACTCACATGTTTAACACACCATGTTGCAGTTTATTAACTCATAAACCATGCTCAGTCTTCTCTTTTTTGCCAGCTGTCAGCTGGTAATTTAAAAAAAATGGAAGAAATAAGTCTGATGTCATATATCAAAGAACTTTAACTATAGGTTGCCGTCAGTTATATACTGGTTTATTGATCAGCCAGATGAGTGCCCAGATGAGGCAACTCTTTATTGATCAACATATCAGATTCAACTACAGATCAGAGTACAGTCTCCCACAAAAGCAATACTGGTATTATTTAAGGTTCCCAAGGAGCAGTACTCTGCTTGCCATAAATCCTGTTGAGATGAAAAGAGCTATGGGAGAATGAAGGTAACACTAGGTAAAACCCTGACCCCACTGAACTGGATGGCTACAGCTCCATGGGTTTGAGAGATTTTGTTTCATGTATATGAAAAGGGCACAAGTCTGTCTCTGATGCTGCAGCCTGACAAGAAATTTTGCTGATGAAGGCTTTAGATGGCCAACAGTAATTATTTTACAGACATTTTTTTTTCCATCACAAACTTTCTGTACTAACATTTTACAATGAAGTAATTATACTCTCACCATAATCTGTGTTTTCTGGCTCCCAGCAGTTTGAAGGCCAAAAGTACGGTGCCTAGGAAACAACATACGGATTTTTGTAATTTAAGAGATGAAAAACAATTCAGATGCAGAAAACCATTACAAGTACAAAAGAAGAACCACAAATTCTACGGCCCAGTCTCTGCCCTGAGGGGAAACACACTGCCACACATCTCAGTAAAGGTGAGGAAGCTTTTCCAGGAAGGTACCACCTTTAATGATCCTCAGTGCAGGTAAACAGAGATGCTGTAATACAAGCATCTCTTGAGGAGGATGGCCATTATCCTGATGACATTTTAGTCATCTGAATGTGACCTCTTACCATCTACCCCAGAACCTCCTCTTTTGCCAGGAATTCAGAGTCACCCAGAATTGTTACTTTTTTATTATTAGCTTTTTAGGAGCGTGAGAAACCTCGTGGCCTTTTATATATGCTACACACAACTTGCTTTTATGGAGCAGCTACCAGGTTGGTTGGCAGCCTATAAAACAATTTACTTTTTAAATATAACAGATGGCAGAGGTCAAAACTCAGCCGATTAGAGTTGTTCTGAAAGCATTAGTCCTGCTAGGCTTACTGCTTTGTTTCCTATCCAAGTCTGCACACTGCAGTTGCTACACTTAATTACAAGATATTACCTACAAATGGCTGTATTTCAGTTTTAACATGAATGAAAAATAATGTCCCTGCGATCACACAAATTACAAAACGTAATGGTTTTGTGTTACTGATGTAATGACACAAATGGGCACAGGGCGTTATACGCACAAAGACTATTCTTTGCACCAAAGCACAGTGAGAAAACACGGAGGGATCAAACAATACAGGGTTCAATGCTCCTCACTCATACATATATATATCTTATGAACTTCACAAGATGACGAGCTGCTGTTTCTGAGGCAGAAAGTGGCAAGAAGAGAGTAATGGAAATAAAAAATCAATTCTATCAGGTTATTTTTACAGGAAAAGGAAATGACAACAGACAAAGAATAAGCAAAAGTTGTAGGAAAAGATAAGGGAAAGAAAAGCCAATAAACAGTCAAGACAATTTGATGATGTGGTTTACACAGGCTTAAAATAACGAAAAGAAATTAAATTAAACTGCTTTTGAAATCTAGCTCCTAAGAGTTGCACAGGACAACTTCTTATGACATCATTCTTTTAAAATAGAGAGAAATACAACTAAATGGACGATTGGTGTGATCCCTGCTTCTGTCAAGTTTTGCATGACAGGAGGAGCAGGACTTTCAGAAAAGCAAAGGAACTGTCATGAAAAATCTTATCCTGAATGATGCCAGGTAACCAGAAGGTGGGGAGAGACAAGGGGAGGTCTGTGATCTCCTGGGCTTCTTTGTTCACCATGCCGTTGGTCTCATGTGATAACACGATACCACATTAGCCGTCGGACAGTGAGCACGAGCAGCTGCAACATCAGACACAAAGAGGGGAACAGGCTTTTCAAATAACAACTAAACACGAGAAAACAAACGTAAAGGAGAAACGTGGGAATGAACAGAAGAGAGGTCACAGGAAAGATAAAGGAGCTGGCTAGGATGGTGTAACAAAAAAAGACAAATTCAGACAGTAGGATTAAGCAGTAGGACTCCATGTTTGAACTTATTCCTTCTTTTAAAGTTATACAATCTGCCCAAAAGGAGTTGTTGCAGCACAAATATCCAGTTATCTACAAGGTCGACAGAAGCAGCTTTTGCAAAGGGCATGGAACTCAAGCGCAGGATGCTTTAAAAATTTCACACATCTGGAAGCACAAGGACATCGAGGGATAGAGATGACTGCAGAGGTTACAAATCCTCTGTAAAAGACACAAAGCCTGAAGCTTGCCCCCTCCCACACCAATCTGTAGCAAAGAGGGGATAAAAAATTTTTCTGCTCTGACAGAGTTTGAATGTCCAACTCCAAAGTTTGTCCTCATCCATTCTGCACAGGAGGGTGGCTATCCAATTCTGTGCCATGGTTAGAACCTGAAAGTCATTTTCTTTCTCCTGGTTTTGTTCACCTCCAACTACAACAGTGTTGAAATCACATATCAAAAATAAATCACCGGACGTATCAGTTCATTTATGTAAAAACTGGGTTGGAAAGTAGAAAAAAAGTAGATATCTAGGAAGGGATGGGGCCTTTACCAAGACAGCCTCAATCCCTGTCTTCATAGACCTAATGGGTGCTTAGCAATAAAGAGTGGGTGATTCCAGCATTGATACTGCAGGGACAGTAGAAGGGGCCACAAGGAAGGCAGAGAGCTCACCAACCTGGAAACGATAGAACGTCCCATCATCTTTCAAGGTAAGGACATGGTCTGAGATTGGAAAGATATATCCCTGTGCGGCGATAAGACTTCCCAAGTGTATTGCTTCCCCTGTGAAAGAGAGAAAACAGCAGGGATATGTCAGGAAGATGTGCACAGCACACTCTTCTGCTGTCAGCAGCAGCCCTGGCGATGACTTATGCAAAGGCTTGGAGCACACACGTCTCTCTGTACCCATACCGCATCCCA
Source organism: Scolopax mira (assembly GCA_004320125.1). Lineage (NCBI taxonomy): Eukaryota > Metazoa > Chordata > Aves > Charadriiformes > Scolopacidae > Scolopax > Scolopax mira. The sequence continues at coordinate 21,998 of BJBW01017156.1, forward strand.
AAACCTTCCAACCAAACCACACAAGGCAGGAGAGCAGAAATCAGCCTCACAATACAGATGAAACACTGTTCAAATGTTTGACCTGCTGGTTTTATGTTCGCAAAATGTCATACACTAGTTCAGCTCTAGAGTCTGAAATTCAATTCAAAGCACATTATCCACCACAGGTGACAGCTGACAAGAAGCCTGTTCCATCAGGGAACCCCACTTGCCTCCATCAGATCTGACAAACACATGCAATGCCAGCTCATTAGCAGGATGTTTACTCATAAATACAAATCCTGACACTGCAGCACTGCCATTTGTTAGAGCAAATGGTGGCTGAGGTAAAGGGGAGTGTGTATCCAACAACTGTCCCACCTTCACCACTGCAGAGGTACATCTGCACAGATTTTTCAGCCAATGTCAGCTGTGAAAAGCTGCATCAACTTTCTCAGAGTTGTAAAACACACATCAGCTGCTCATGTGCCCTCAGGCAGATAATAAAGCTACTGTCTGCAGCTGAAATTCAGATTTGGGACTTGACTGGACTCATGAAAAGTGATGTGTGCAGTGGGATGCCCTGGGTGAGACAGCACTGCTTCTATCCCTGCTTTTACACGGTGACAGTAGACAGCAGAAACAAACTGTGAGGAAAGATCTGGATCTTTTCCCGTTTCAGAAAAAAGAAAAGAAACTTCTGGACCTGCAGATCATTCCTTTTTCCTCCCCAATCTTTCTTTTCCCAATAGTTCTTAACTGTGCCAAAATAATTTTGGTTTCACTGAAGAGTGAACTACTTGAACTGGACCATATGCTGATCACTGTTTATGGCTGATTATCCATTTATCTATCTGCTGTGACAAATTAGCAGCCATCATCTGATCCCACAATGGTGTCTGCGTCACCCTGGGCCAGTATGTCCTGTAAGTCATATGAAAACCTGTCACTGCCTTTGCCTGCTTAACCACACACTTCCACCAGCTTCTTTCCTAAGTCTGGGAACAACCTTAAAATCAATGAGGCTTTGTTAGGGAGCAACAATTTCACAGACAGGCTAAGACTCCTACAAAGTGCTCTCTGTGTGGTGCAGCGTAAGGCATTAGACTTAATTAAGGTGTTGATTCTTATCTCTTTCCCTCCTCCTTCCCTCCATTGCCTAAATCAACCTTGTGGTTCTACCGGCATTTTAGACCGCAGCAAAATAGTCTAGATCTGCTGTTTAATGGCACACACAATACAGATGGAGGAGCTGTTCCTCCCCAGCTGTGGTCATGGTCACCTTACCTGGATCCTCAATGCTAAGGTTCTTCATAAGCCACTGCACAATATCAGCACCTTAAAAAAAAAAAAAAGTAATAAAAGCATTAAACACTGAGACCACAGGGTCTGCGAGCCCTAAAAAGAAGTAACCCCGAGAGAGGTACAGCATAACTGGTGTGAATTTTATTCCCTTTTCATTTTTAATTCCACTCAGGTTTCAGAATGTTTTTCCTTCTTGTGCCATGCTCTAATTATATAGTTATTGGCAGGTACTAAGTCTCAAGAAGGATTCTGTGTGATAGCAGCCTTGATATATTTTAACTCAGATATTACTCTAATGGTTCCATCTAACTTTCTCCCAGTTGCTTCTCTCTCCCCTCAGCACACAGGGAATTATGTTTCTGCAAGGCACATCAGACCTAACACCAAGCCCTTCCCAGCATATGGTCAATTTGTTGAGAAATATTAGCATTCATACACAGTAGGCTAATAGTCCCAGTACTACTTAGTGCTACACTTTGTGAGATAAGGGTTGAAGAGAACATACAAGAAGGAACTGATCAACAGTATGGTTCAGACATACTAAACAGACCCTGGAGGATCTTATTTGCAGGGAGCACTTGTGAGTTCAGACATGGTGGGTACTTCAAGAAACAGCATAAGCCACATGATGCCTGTTTCAGAAAAGGTCTGAAGAACATTTTGCTTTCTACAGGCCCAGAGCATCCCCACACCTTCACAAAATTTAAATAAAACAAAGGCCAGGAGTCACTAGTACAATGTACTACAGAGAGGTGCAACAGGCACTGATAGTGTCCCAGGTCCCTGCAACATCTTCAGGTCTGAGTGACTCTCTCATAGAGGTGAAATTCCCACTAGAAACGTGGGTTCTACCCCCCACAGAAGGGGACGGCAGCTCTCACTCCCCCTGACAATGCAAGTTAACCCACAACTCCACAAGGAGCACCAGAAAGCCCTCTCCAGGCAGCCTTCAATAGCAAGGAGGAATATGGACCTGACCCTCCACTTCCCCCACCCAAGGCAGGTGAAGCAACTTACTTGTGCCCCACAGGCAATCAACAGAGCTCCTGAAGATCAGGGAAGCATCTGCTTTCACTTAAATACTGGACAAACCGATATGACCAACAAGCAGCAGTTGGGCATTGCTTCAATCTGCCTTGTAGGTATCAACAAACCAGATATCAAAGCACTAATCTCACCAGCTTGTACTCTCAGCTCGGCAGTCACCTCCCAACTCCGCCTAAGAGCAGTTAAACTGCCACTATCCTACTTGGAAAGTTATTCCAGACTGTTGTTTTTTTTTAAAAAAAATAGAACTTTTTTTGTAACTTCCCAGCCTCAGTTTATTATACAATTTGTATGCATTTGATATCATACCTGTATTATTATTTAACAGAAACAATTACTCATACTTGATAGTTCCTCCTAAGTGTTTCTACAGAGGGGAGACACATCACCTCCCTACCTCCATTTCACTCAACCAACCAAACTCTTTTAATCTCCTCTTGAGTTGGTCTCTCCCTTTACCATTCAGCAACTTTTCAATTTTAAATTCCATTCCTTTGCACGGCGGTCACCAGAACTGCAGGCAGTACCTTGCAGAACATCTACCCAATGCCTCTGGCAATGGTGCCAGCAATTTCCTGTCTTTACTGAAACCAGGTTTCCAGGTGCATCTTAAGTCACATTATTTGTGACTTTTTTGAGGAGCACCTCTCCTATGAGGTCCGGCTGAGAAAGCTGGGGTTGTTCAGCCTGGAGAAGAGAAGACTTCAAGGAGACCTCATAGCAGCCTACCAGTATCTGAAGGGAGCCTACAGGAGAACCAGAGAGGGACTCTTCGTCTGGAAGTGTAGTGATAGGATGAGGGGTAATGGTTTTAAATTGGAAGAGGGGAGATTTAGATTAGAAGAAATTCTTTACAGTGAGGGTGGTGAGACACTGGAACAGGTTGCCCAGGGAAGTCGTGGATGCCCCATCCCTGGAGGTGTTCACGGCCAGGCTGGATGGGGCTTTGAGAAACCTGCTCTGGTGGGAGGTTTCCCTGCCCATGGCAGGGGGGTTGGAACTCAATGATCTCTAATGTCCCTTCCAACTCTAACCATTCTATGATTCTGTTTTTTGAAAATAGCACATTTATTCAGAAAAAGATGTCTGAGAGATTCAAAACTACCTGCCAGATGAGAATACCTTTTGGTGAGCAGTGCCAGCTGAATAACATGTAGGAAAAACGTTCGGAGCCAGTAAATACTGTTTTGGCAAGTTTGTTAATAAAATATTCTATTTTGTAAACATGGATGTTCCCTTTGGTCTTTTACAAAACAAAAATACCCTAAAGATAGAACAAAATATTTGAGGTTAGAAAGCCATTCAGAAGACTCAAACTGAAGTGCTTCTGTTTTGTTAGAAACACAATCAAACCTCACAAAATGCTGTCTTTGTTCAAGGTAAACCAGAATTATTTCTTGGGTTTTTTTTGTTCATCCCCCAAACTAAAAAAGTCTGCTATTTCTCCCGATTTTGGTCTCTGATTACAGGCTTGCTGTGACCCCTTAAGCATGGTATTGCCAGGTGACGTGCCAGCTGGTATCTGAAAGTCATCTAGAATAGCACATTGCTTTGCTCAAGGGAGGTGGAGTGTCTTCTGCATGATCCCTCTCCAGACATACAGGAATACTCAATGCAGAATTCGGTCCCCCTCCATTTTTACACAGTACGATCATGTCCCCAGCTCTACACCTCTTTTGAGGAATCTATTCACTTTTCATCAAACTACAATGAAAAACACAAGTAACGCTGGAATAAAGCATTCCGGTGTCTTTCCTTCCCCTGCTATTAAGATTAAAAAAGAAATGGATTTCAAGGGGCAAGTAAACTGAAGTCACCAACTCAAGCAGAACTCCTATGGTCAACCCAGATACTCTGGAATATGAGCAGCACTTGAGATCAGGGATTTTAATTTGTCTCTGTTGAAAACATGAAGTAATTCCTGAATGTTGCCAAGAGCCTGGAAGATTTTATAGCTGTTCTCCAGTTGTCCTGAGGCAGACAGATTATCTTTCTGCTGAGTTTGCTGAACCATTATTTATCACCTGCCAAGACTGATTACTCACCCTCGGGACAATGACAAGTCTTTCCTTCCTCTGTTAGTTACTGTCATCATTAATAGCCATGTCACTAATTAATATTCAATCATAATGAAAACTCTTTACTGCCATCTCCCATACCTCCTTCAATTCTTAGGGTTACCCTCACACGTAGGCTTGAGGCTGCCTCTATCATCACAACCTACTTCTGCCCACCTAGAAACTTTATTTATGCCCTGCTTCAAATGAGAAGATTCAAATTTATCCTTATAAGATATGGTGAAGACTTGAGTGAATTTTTACAAGGCTCTGCTCTGTCAGAGCAAGACACAGATTACTTTATCCGTAAGTTTTCCAGAAAACTTCATCTTAACCTCTCCCGTAGGTTAATCCTGACAGATGCTCCTCACATAACTCACCTTCCCCAAAAGATCTTTTTCTTGCTGATTTTCAGATTCCACAGTTCACAAGCTCTTTCAGAGCACACCCAGGGGAAACCCTTGACCCTGACGTATTTCCACTAAACACTAATAGGGCATCTGAGATCTTCTGAAAACAAATAGTTGGGTGTGTTTTCATAATAGAAAACATGGCTGGATCAGGGTAGAGGAATGGCTCCCACCTCCTGTGTGCTCCTCTCCATACATCTACATTTCCTCTGAGTCAGTATACTCAGTTCAAGGAGAGTCAACAGTCTGTGAACATCCATTTCCTCCTCACCTATAATGATATATATCTTTTTTTGCTTTAGGCTCTTCTTTGAAGCTGAACTAGATCAAGTTGCTTGATATCAACAGAATAGTTGTATTTTTATGCTCAAGCAGATTCACAACGATCATTTATCCAGCTACCTGGTTTAGAGACACACAAGCAGTTTCACATTTCTTGCTGTTTTCTCCATTTTCTGTTCAGCCTCAGTAATCCCACAATAGTAGCTAGTGTTCTCAGAAGGCCATTGCCTGTCAACATGACAAACGAGTGGCCAGCCATGGAAAGATAAATTAAAAATGCTCACAAGGTGCGAGGCCATCGGCAAGATGCAGTTAATGAGGTAAGTCACCACCACTGTATTGGGCACCTTTTCTACTCAACCTAACTCGTTCCACCTCTTCCAGAAAATCCAGGACTTGTTTGGAACATGTAGAGCCACCTATAATCAGATTCACTCACCTTCCACGTACTGTGCAAAATGGCAAAGGCAGAGTATGGAACACCATACTCTCCTCCAGCAAGTTCTAAAGATGTGCTGCTGGTTCTGGGTAAAGGATCCAAGACCACTGGGGTCTGCTTGTCACCCAGTGGCCTGGATACATCCCTGACAAGGCATACGTATGTACAAACACACATGTATGTGTATGAATCACATATATCTCACATGCATGAAAATAAAAAAAACACAATAGTATTTCTGACACTTCAGCAAACACGTGCGTCTTCATGCTTCTTCTTCAGTCTGATAAGACAATTGCATTTTTTGCTGAGTGCCCTGAGGTGGCAGAGCTGGCAACCACCTCTGAGCAGAACTCCACAGCGATATGACACGGGACATCTCGTGTTACCCAGCTGTGGCACCAGTGATCAAGGACTAAAGTCTGTCCTTTCTCACAGGGGTTGCTGAGCAGCTGAACCCTTGATCGCTGGAGGCCACCCAGCAACTACAGCCAACAAGGTGGGATGCTTTGGATCTCAGACTGTTCACAGCCTCACATTGCACTGACAAATACGAACACTGAAGAAAAGGAGGTCTTGAAAAAAATACTTTAAAAAATACTGTATGATCACGTTATGAAAGAATTTGTCATATATACATCTCTACAAGAACAGACACAAGATTGCTTTGTTATTTCCTCTGTCTTTTTCCAGTATTAACGTGATCCTAGTATTCCCTGAACATACTTCAATGGTTTTTAAAAGATATTAAATGTTTTCACACAGTAGTTGTTTTGGGGGTTTTGTGGTGTGTGGTGGGGTTTTTTTTTGGGTTTTGTTGTTCTGTTGTGGTTTTTTTTTTCCAAATTGTTATAAAAGGAATATGAAAAATGTGAAACCTACAGCTCCTTCCTAGACCTTATCTACACTCTCTCTGGGCAAACGAGCTATGTGCCTAGCCTCTGTTGTCAGTCACCTCCAAACTCAAGGTTCAGACAGCACTTTGATGAAAAGGTGAAAATGTGTTCTCCTTCCTATCACTTATTCTTGAAAACAGATAAACCCATTTTAGCAACAAATTTTCCAAACAATTTGCTCCTGAACTCAGGCCAATCTTATAATACTTCTATTAGAAAAGAAAGACTGAAATAAACGAATAATCATGAGCAGTCAAAACGACTCATAAGAATACATGCATAGGTGTATGAGCAGCCACTCAAGCTGCTTTCTACTCTGCCAAACACTGTAATCACGCTATTAAATGGTAATAATGTGGTTTGGTCCCCCCAAGCAGCACTGGGTTCTTGGTAAATCTAGGACAAAAAGGTTAACTGATTATCCACACTTTTACCACTGGGCTTACAAAAATAAACAAATGAACATCATCCACAATAAAGGGCAAAACAATTTCATATAAAATTTCTCAGGACCTCCAGGGCTCACTGCCATTATTTTTCTTACACAGAGCCCCCCAGTGACTCCCAGAGTGATTTCAGCTAAGTTGGAAGTGCAGACTTCTGCTCATAGGAGGGATTTCATGCAAAGCGCCCTTTTTTTTTTTTTTGGGGGGGGGGGGGGGGGGGGGGNNAAAGCGCCCTTTTTTTTTTTTGGGGGGGGGGGCGTTGGGGTGTGTAAGGGAAAAGGGGGACAATAAATACCTAGATCTATCCCTGTATTTTGTTACAAATGTTTACAAATGTTGGGGAAGCACCTTACAGAATTTGCCTACAATAAGCACATAAATAAATACCAATGACAACTAAAAATAAAATCTCAGCAGTTGACTCAGAAAATGTGGTAATTGCAGCTCTCCTCTATCAGCATGTGGTAATTGCACCACTCAGTGTCAGCAAGGAGCATCAAAGCTACAACAGCTTAGAGCTTCTAGCAATAGCAATTTTCCTTTACATTATATTCACTTTAAATCTTGTTTGTGAATTATTAACAATCACCAGCAGCAGGAGTATTACCCCTTTTTGATCAAAGCCGCCAAAGTTTCTAAGGAGTCTTTTTGTTCATCATAACTTTGGAGTGCTCGAATTTACAATTTACTTTCCTTGTAACGAAAAATTAGAAAATAGAATAGTTTATGTGAAGTAAGAATGATGCTTGGTGGAAGGTGGAAAGCAGCACACAGAGCAAAGTTGCCTGTGAGCATTCCAGGATGATAAAACAACAACAAGGACAGAATATTTGTAAATTTAATGGGTTCAAAATCTCTGATCCTCTGCCTTTTCCTGACAACAGCGTGGGTTACTTATCACACTGTTTGGGCTGATATGACATTCCAACCATTTCTTCATCCCTCCTCTGTCTCCGTTACTATTATCTACAAAAAGCTGTTCAGTATGATTGCCCATTTATACCAGATGTCGCTCTTTCAGAGACGAGTCCATATAAACACTAATCATTGGGATTTGTATGTTGCTCTTGAACTTAGGAAGCACAGTGTACCTCTCCTGCATGAGTCTCCACTTCTGCATAAGCAAAACCATCACAGATTTATCAAAAGCCTATTAAGATTAACAACTCCGATGTTTGACTCGAGCACATTCTTGTCCCTGACATCAGGCCCTGAAGCAAAATTAACAGCAAATCTATTCATAAGTTCTTTCACAAAAGGGAATAACGACCCAGACTGCAGTGGCTACACTGCAAGGTGTAGATAGACACTTGTGGTGTTGGGAGAGTGGCAGAAGATAACCTTTCAAGGAGAGAGACAATGCCACAGGCTCCTGTATTCATGGTGGGGAGAGAAGATGAGCAGCTGAGGGCATTGGTTCAGGGAACGAGACACCAGAGTCACAGAGCTGATTGTGTGCTCTAATTAGGAATTGAACAGGAATTTCTACCAACTGAGTGCTAACGTGCTTTGAAATAGCTTACAAAGTAACGGGCTGCAAATTCACAATTTAACCATCAGCGCTGCAGTGTAAATCCGATCTTTGTCTCCAATACGTATTGCACACATAACTCCCCCACTCCCCAATCCCTCCCGTCCGCATTTTAAATATAGACAGATATAAAAGATGAAAGACAGAGATTGGGATTTTCAAAATCCAAACTCCTCGTGTACTTTCATCCCATTAGTAGCTCCTTCTTCTGAGCTGCTAGTTGGAGGGACTTTTGCCTGCTCGTGAAATGGGCCAGGCTACCGAAGCACACGCATCTCCTATCACGCAGACCCACAGAGGGAGATTTTCATAAGGCAGGAATCAATAAATGACCAGACAAATCAGCGCAGAGCTATGAGTGGGCTAATTTACCCAGGCAACAAAAGAGAAATGAGATTGCAGAGATAGAATCATAGAATTGTCTAGGTTGGAAGGGACCTTTAAAATCATCTAGTCCAACCACCAACCAACTCTGACAAAAAACATCACTAAACTATATCACTAAGCACTATGTCTTTTAAATACCCAACTTTTAAATACCTCCAGGGATGGTGCCTCAGCCACTCTCCTGGGCAGCCCATTCCAATGCTTAAAAACCCTTTCAGTGTACACATTTTTCCTAATATCCAATCTGAACCCCCCCGGTGCAAGATATCCTAGCCAGGCTGCTTTCATTAGAATGCTGCCCTTCTGAAAATAGTTCAGGGAGCCAGCAGCTCCTGGTGTGAAAGCCAGCAGCAGAAGACACACCTACAGACAGGCTTCTGGTCTGCAACACCCTCCCATCAACAACACTTAAAAGCAGGCAGCCAGCGCTGAGGGGAAGAAGGATGCCACTAGCTGAGCGCCCTGGATTTACAATGACTGTTCCACAGTCACATTAGAAAGGCTGAGCTGGCAAACCTCCCAATGGACACACAGTTAATCCCAGTGAGAGAGGTCTGCCAGCAGAGCTTAAACCAGGTCCCCAACTGGAAAAAAAAAAAGCCATACCAGCAAAAGGTCTTTTTCCAGTTGACCTGCACCAATGGAAAGCATTTGGTGGTACGCCAGCCCCAGCCTCGTTCCAGCTCTGCTTCAGCACAGTCCTGGCACATCAGCCCAGCCCTGGTACCCGAGGCTCAGATGATACACTCCAGAACCCAGAATATATCATACCCACTGCCCTTGCTTTCACTTGGCTCAAGCTTGGCCTGCTCTGATTTAGAGACATACTGTGCCACCTGTGCCCAAATCTCATTCTCTCCTCAGAGGCAGCTCTGAACAAACTCCTGTCACGGGAGGAAACGGCCAACGGAAACAAATGAAACAATTCCACACTTTGCATCGTTCAAACTTGTACTCGACCCCCTTGTAACACCCACGGAAGAGAAGCACATTGCCTTGAGAGCCATCATAAAGACACACGAGAGGCAGCAAAACTGTACCTGCCAGTCCCAGCCTCCCAGCAGCAACAGTTACAGCCTTCAGCAGTAGCATGGGAACTCACCTCCTCTTACAAAATGGCTAAGAATGGCAGGTGTCCCTTTACACCTGCAATTGATCATAAATTTACGGTCGCTTTGCAGGCTGCTCTGCCCCGGCGTTGCTCAGACTCCTGAAGTGGTGGCTGGTGTATCTCCACGGCATGGCTCCCTGCCATATGCGGGTATTTAAACCCTGCTCCTCGCGCTGTCAAAACGATTCAGGAGCTAAACAGCAAGTTTAGGGAAGAAGCAACTCCGAGCGCTGCTGGAATCGGGGCTTTTTGAAGATTTTGCAGTGCCAGATCTCGTTAGGGCTGGAACATTGTTAACCGCCACGCAACTCGCGCACACCAAAGGCAGCGTTCCCGCCATTCCGATCACGGGTATTGGTATCTTCATCAGCGAGTTTTTTTCGCCAGAAAAGAGGAAGATCAATAAAACGTGGAAGGCGACTGTGTGTTTCAGCGTGTGACTATCAGGTCACTTCACACCCGCGTCCTCATTCACAGAGAGGGTTTCAAAGGCTGTCACATCGAGGTCCTCCTCACCCTCACCAGTGCTGTTAACAGTTTCCCTGCAAAGGTGTAAATGTCACCGACTGGTGCAAGACGGTGAAGTGTTCTGAAAGCTGCAGCATTTTAATGATTTTGACACAATTTTTATGTACTAGGAGATCTGACCCTGTAATCCTCACCTACGCCAGGTTGCTATCAACTTCCACAGTAATTCTCTTTGCAGAATCGCTCAATTTTTAAACTCCCTCAAGAGCTCTGGCCACAACAGATCTCTCTCTCACAAGATGACACACTTCCATGTTAACCGCAGAAGAACTATTGCCTGTTCTATTACAGAAAAGGATAATTAGCATCATCTAACTCTTTGAGAAACTAACTTCATCCTGACCCGTTGCTACTCTTCAGGAAAGATTGAGCATCACACTCAGTGTTTGCAGTGATGCAGTAACAGCCACGTTACCTGGAAAATCAAATAACCCAACATCTGTAGCTCCTTCCCCTCCAGGAGTTCCTTGTCCTGCAAATGAAATAATCAGCATTGTACAGATTTTTCCTCCCCCCTGTTCCCTGCTAGGCCTTTCAATCACGTACAGCACAGGGTGCACTGGAGCGCAGTTGGCCTTGCTGGAGCTCTGTACTGGTGCACCAGTCAATCAGGGACAATTCTCCAGTGAGATTAAGGTTGCACATATGATTTATTTTAGCCAAGGGTAACACCAGATGAATTACGATCACCCAGCAGTTACTGACAGTCTACTTACTGCCATATTAAACAGGGAGACAGTATTGGCACTAACCCTAGATGTCGTATTTTAAACAGGGCTCCTTAAACAGTATGTAAAAGGTGCTTATACGGGCAAGGAGCAGCTGATTTTGCTGGCAAAAGCTTGTTCCTTCATTTCTAATTTGGCAGCATATATATTTATCAGTGAGAATTTTACATGTGCAGAACAATTTCACAATAATACCAAAACAATCAACAAGCACAAATCTGTTAGCACTCACAATTAACAAGTTCAAAACAGGTAAATTATTTGCTCTTTATTACCATTTGATGGATCTCACAGGGCTGTGCATAGTGACAGAAGCTGTAAAAACAACAATCAGCTTCTCTTAAATACCTACATAGTAAAATGCTGTTTCCTATCTAGTAAAGACTCCAAGTTAATTTAATCAAATAACCTCCGAAAGTAAGAAGCATTTAAAAAAGCTAAAAGCTGCATTAAATAAGTAACACTCACTTTAAATAACTGAATCTACTGTCAAAACACCATGTAGCTTAGAACTGCAAAATTTCTTTCTGTGTGAATTTTAGAAGGCATTTCTGTTGCCATACTGAGACAGAGGGAATCTAGTAAAATATTTTCCTCTCTTTTTTCTCCTCCAAGGATTTGCAGACCAACATTTTATTTAACTCCCTTCCATGTAAGTATGGGTTTGGACTTGGAAAAGCTGATGGGCTGCTCTGAAGCAGCGGTGATTCCAGAGAGCCCTGAAGGTGGGATGGGCTCAGGGCAGACACAGCTGCCATTCTGGCTGTCACCCTTGCAGGAGCACAAAGCACGGCCTCCATAAAGCCACTCATCACGCAGCGAGGACCAGCCTTGTTCAAAATAGCTCCTCAGAGAGCTTTGTGGTCCAGCACCCCCAACAGCAGGGATGTTGGCATGTCTGGAACAAACCAGAGAGTGCTGCTGCTTTCCTGTTTCCATCCAACAACATCTCAGCCTGAGGCCCAGCAGCTCCACTGGCTTCCTTCTGGAAACCTCACCAGGGAGAACGTTGTCGACTGTTGCTGTTGACTCCTGACAAAGCCCTGTCTGGTCCAGCACTCCCCAAACAGTGACACTGGGCACATCAGCCCCGTTGTGTGCTCTGAACTCAGCCATGTCCCAGTGTACCCAGCAAGAGCAGCCTCAAACCTCACTGTGTTTCCTCAGCTGGGGCAAATTTGCACAAACCAGCCTTACAACATAGTGAAACATGCTCTGGCACTATCGGTTTCTAAATAAGTAACTCAAAATCCTCTCTGTGTATGTCAAAAGCTTTTTTTTTTTTTTAACCAGCAACACTGTATTCTGTGAAGTCTTGGGAAATATTTTAACTCATCAGATGTTTTGCCAAGATAGGGGAGAAAACTCTTAGAAGAATTTCAGAGAACAGAATTTCAAAATCAATTGGAGAAACTAGAACTACGTGAACATTTTAAACAAAAAACCTTCCTGTAAATATTAGAATATATTAAACACACACACTCCCAATAAAAGCAAATACTCACTCATGCTCACAAAACTTTTTGTATTTGCTTTCCGGTAATAGCAAACTTTTCACGTTTATATTGTAACATCCTCAGGGTCCCACCAGTAAGTGCTGTGCAAACACAGAGTTAGTGCCCTGCTTCCCAATTTCATTACAGCAGCACCTGGACTGACAGAGGTGTCAGAGCAACAGTTTGTCAGCGAGAGGTGATGGAAAGCAAATACTAGTTTTGTAGATGCGAGCATATCTGCTGGAAGCTAAAGCTGGAAGCTAAAAAGTCTGGGCACCGACCACAGACCAGGGACTACATCACATGGATTTTATGGTAAATCAATGCTTCTTAAAATAAAATTTCTCAACTGTTCTTAGAACCATAGAATCATTTAGGCTGGAAAAGACCTTTATGATCATTGACTCTAACCATAAACCAACATTTGTCTTGAAGCAACAAGGGTTGCGCCAGACGTCTCCCTACCGGGGACAAAAAAAAGATAGGAAAAAAAAACCCAACCAACCCAAAACCCAAATCCACAATCCTATGGGGATTAAATTATTTTAGTAATTTAATGAAGCCTCTTCAAATACTTTCAAGATCACATTCTCCCTTATAAGACATATGCCCTTTTCACCTTTTTTTCCCGTTCTCCCTCCTCTTTGCCCCAAACCCCTGGGAGGTGCAGCTCACCGAGCATCACCGATACGGTGCTGGGGTTGCCCGACGCCTGGGTCGCCTCCGGCTGGCGGCGGGGACCGAGCATGCAGTTCCCCGTTCGGCCAGCAGGTGGCGCTGTTGCCCAGGCAATCGGCAGCAGCGCCCAGCGCCCCCCCCCCCCCCCCCCCCCCCCCCCGCCACCAACCCTCCTCCTGACCCCCCCCAGGCTCGGAGGGGCCTGACCCGACGCCAGTTTATCGGACCGATGCAAGGGGGAGGCTGGAAAATCAGGCGGAGTCCACTCAGGGTCTCAAGGTGTTACTAATTTTGCAGATAATGACAGCAAACAGCGTTCCGGCGAGGGGGAGCAGGCACCGTCCAACGCCCCACGCCGAGAAAAAACACGAGAAAGAGAGAGAGAAAGAAAAACAACCAACTTCTCCACTCAAATCCCTCACAAGGTACAAGAGAAGCGAGGCCAAAAGGTCCCAATACACCAATACTCAGCCTTACAACATCACAGTAAAACACAAGCCATGGGGTTGTACCTGGGAAGAGGTGTGGAAAGGCAGGGGGGGAAAAGGCCTCGTTTATCTCCTGTTTAATTTTCACTTCCACCCCAGGATCACGCAGTCGTGAGGGACACACTCAGTGGGCGACGCTCCTGGTTCTTCCTCAATGAGCCATCAGCATCTCGCACTGACGGAGGAAGATGGCGGCGGAGCGGACACGGTGCTCCAACCACCCCACCATCCACCCGGGGAGAGCCGTGGAGAGGTGGCCGATGTCCAGCCCAGCCCAGCCAGATCACCAGCCTCCTCCCACAAGAAAGTTAGGTACAGATGGAAATATCACCAATGCTTTTGACACTGCCTCCCACAGCATCCTCATAACCAAGCCAACAGGATGACCATGAGCCAGCAATGTGCCCTTGTG